>RJWH01005765.1:0-68924 GCA_004363575.1 Solenodon paradoxus | reverse complement strand
CACACACACAGAGTCCTGCACTAGGCCTGCCTAGATGGGCCACTGTGGCCCTAGGATTCCAATTCCAAGGACAAGCACCTCAACCGCGATGTGACCCAGGCCCCAATACACATCTGTGGCACCCAAACTCACCATGAATCAGTGAGGGATCTCTTTTACACATAAGCATACCAGGATGCCACCCAAAATCTTCAAAATTATAAGAGCCAGGCTGAGAATCCACATTTGTAGGGTGAGAGAGGGGGTGGTCCCTCTCCAGAGGTATGTGCTCCAGGCTATGCTGGGAGCCATTGTGGGATGGTCCACCATGGTTCACCCTCAGAGACACTCAAGTGGCACCCAAGACCAACCTACATCTCTCCCGTGCCTTGCTACAGCTAGCTTTTCTAAGTCAGAGTGCAGGCAACCTTAAGCACTTTCTATAAATAAAGAATGCTGAAGAGATGAAGGCCTCTTTTCCATGGAGCCAATTCTGAAACAGTTCTCCGACCAAGATGGGAGAAAGGACAGTGAATCTGCTCCAGTGCAATTCCTCTGACACCCTCCTGCTTCTCAAAGCCCAGGTTCCTTGCTCCCACAGCATCCTTCACTGCAGACCTTTGCATTACCTGAAACACCTGAGCTTTCCAAAGCCTAGGCGGTGCATTTTCAGGAGAGAGGATGTGACAAAAATGATCATTATCTGGGCCCTGGCCTAGGCATTACTGTGGCCACGGAATGACCGGCACCACAAGGAAGGAACCAAAAGAGACAAGTCTTGCTCCTGAAGAAGTCTGTGCACTGTGGATGCTGCTCTTCGGGATGACGTACCCCAGTGCTTCTCACACTTCAGTGCAAAAACATCACTGGGTCTGGCTAGAATGCAGCTCTGACACCATGGGTGTGGGTGGGCCTGAGAAGCTCCTTTCCCCACAGCTTCCAGGGATGCCTGAGCAGCTGGTCTGTGCACCACACCTGAGCAGAGAGAGACACAGGAAGGGGCTAGAGAATCGCAGAGCTGGCCTTACTTGTGCTCACGCTCACTGCGTGCCAGACTCTGTCCCCTTTTACCATCCACACAGCTCAGGGGACAGGGCCCATTATCCCTGTTTTGTGAATAAGGAAACTAGTTACAAGAAGGTTTGTGACTTGCCCAGGGTCTCACAGGCAGTAAGTGATGGAGTCAGAACTTGTACATGAAGATGCCTAGCTCCTAGTCCACCGCTGTTAAGGTGTAGCATTTCTCACCAATCTAAATGCAAGCAAATGCTCGGTTTCCAGACACCCCAAGAAGATGGAGGCTGGGAAGTGAACTGCACTGGACATACATCTCAGACTGCCCAAGCGGCACAGAGATGAGTCTTGAAGAACAAATGGCTGGACCAGTCATGGGAGGATGGGGTCCTAAGAGGTCACTGAGGGAAGTGGGCGGGGGGTGTTATCCTGTTCCCAAGTCATAAAGAGCTGTCTGAGCCCAGGGTCCCCCCACAGCCATCAGGGTCCAGAATTCCTGGAGGGTGGAACTACAGGAAAGCCCTTAAAGTCCCCGTCCTCTCAACTGTAACACTCCCCACGCTCCACGGCCCAAAGTTCAGCAGGCCTCGAGGACTTAGGACTCAGCCCGCAGCCTCCTCCCCGCCAGACCCCTTCCCATCCACCAGCAGGCAGAGGACAAAGGTGGGAAGCAGCAAGGGGGTGGGGGCTAGTTGCCTCGTCTGTTACCAAGACGGTGGCCCTAGCTATTGCTGCTCCTGGGGCACCCAGTTCTCCACCTATTTCCCAGCTGGGCTAACAGCTGCCACAGCATAGCTGGACAAGCCCAGCACTGCGGGAGAGCCTGCCTAGGCCAGATGTCACTCATGCAAGCATCAGGCTGGTTACTGTCAGAAAAGGACCAGTGGGGGCCACAGTCCAGGCCCAGACATACGTGCCTTGGCAGTCCAGACCTCGGTTTCCAACCTGAATAGTCATGCCCCTTTCTGTGCCCCCATAGATCATTCATTTCAGACCCCAAACCCAGGAATCACCCTCATTTTTTTCCCCTCACACTCCACGCTTTTAAACTTGGGACTCAGGTGATTCTACCTGCAATGATATGCAGGCTTTAACCCCTTTCCCCACTGTCACCTGCAGCACAGTCCACCACCAACTTCCTGCTGGACATTATAATTCCCTACCTGCCACCCACACGCCACCCAACAAATGTGAAACCAATGCCGATCACACCCAATTCCCAGGTTGGGAGAAAAGACTCCTCTTTGGGGGCCCGGCTCCTCTTGACTCTTGTCCTCCAACCCCCCAACTCTGGCCTTCCTGGGGTCCCTGAAGGCCACTGAACCTACCTTTCTCTCAGCCTGAGACACAGGCCAGATCTCAGGCCACAATTCACTCACTTGGTCAGGTCTCCATTCATCTGAACTTCCTTACTTTTCCCTGAAGACCCCTTCTACGATGCCCTGCACCCTGTTTCATCTCTTCAGTGTACTTGATACTACCCAACCGTGTGTGTGTGTGTGTGTGTGTGTGTGTGTGTGTGTGTGTGTGAGCAACTTTATTCTGCTCATCTCCGTGTTCCCAGCACTTAAAACAGTGAACACTCAAGTATCCGTTCAGTGAACTAGCCACCTCATTATGACTTGACTAAGACCTTGCCTTCCCTGCTCACAACCACTCCATAGATGTTCCTACCATCACAAACCCATGGTCTTTCCCATGAGACTCCCAAAGAGCAAAGGGTACTATGCTCTCTGCTCTCCATTCCCCAACAGCAACGCCCAGAGGGCAGGGGTTACAATACCAGGCTTCAAGGAAAACAGTCTAAAAGGGGACCTTCTTTAACTCTGAGACCCTGACCTCCCGTGTCTGAGCTAAGAATCTCACCGGCTTCCTTGAGAGAGAATGTGCCCAGCTGGGTCTGGGAAGTGCCCAGTCTCGTGAATAAAGTCAGGAGCTGATTCTACTCTACCCTGCAGACTAGGCTTCAAAGGCCACTAATTTATCACCGCTAACAACTATACAATCCATGTAGCACTCGTTACATGGCAGACACTAGACTAAGCACTCAACTCACCACTTCACATGTTGCGAACCGTCTTATGGACTCTGTTAGGTGGGTGTGCGAGGCGGACCCTGAGAGCAGCTACCTGCGTGGACTCTGGAGCTCGGCTGCCTGGGTTAGAGCCCCAGCGCCACCAAACAGTGCGTGATCTTGGGCAGGTCACCCAATCTCTCCAGGTCTGTCTCCTCAACCATCTATAATATGGGGGTAATGACATCTACTACTCTCAAAAGCCCACTATGAGGATGATGTGTGGAGGACTGGGAACAGGGTCTACAGACAGGAAATATATGCTCTTATATGTCATAGCTGCAGATACAGAGGAGCAAAGAATACATTGGATAAGTGAAACAATTATTTTTAGTAAGTAGGAGAGTCAGGATTTGAACTCAGGCCCTCTGTCTACAAAGTCCTGGACCTGGATCAATGCACTGGACAGCCTCCCTCTGCAAGTCTCACACACACACACACACACCCTAGGCAGAAATCCCGCCCCTCCCATACACACACACACACACACAGAGGCAGAAATCCCACATTCCTGCCCAACCCAGGAATCCAAAGTCGCAGGGGGTATGTTAGACAAGTGAAAAATTACATCTTTATTTCCATTAATCTCTAACTAAAACTTAGCATTTCTTCCAATTAGAATTTTTATAAAAGTAATAGTAGAGTATCAGTACCTATGAATATGTCACCAAGAAAACAGACATCTTCATATAACATTACAGTTATTGCCAATATCACAAAAAACTGTTTATAGTCACCACTACTTTGAACTTTAAAGTTATTAGACCACCACTGGATCACATTATTTAATATAGTAATAAAGCACATGTTCCTTTAGTAAATGTTTTATTCTATTGATAAACGTACTTCGGAATCACTGGTGTACTTTATAATCCTATATATCTGAAGATCTTGTTCTGAGAAGGGGTCCATAGGCTCCAACCAGACAGCAAAGTGATCCCTGGCACAAAAAGGGCTAGAAAAACAGCTCTTGGACAGGGAGGGCACAGGGCAGCAGGCCAGGTCTTTCCCTTCCGCCCCACTGCACAGCTGAAATCTCCAAGCAGAGGACAGGCACTGTTCCCATTTCCCACTTAGGGGCAGAGGAGGGCCTGGCGCGGGGTAAGAAGCCAGCCAAAGGCCTGGAGACTACCCAGCGTCACACCACAGTGCTCAGGCTGACCCTCAAACACCTAGCATGCCAATGAAGGTGACTCTAGAAAAACAAAAACAGCCAAGTGTGCCTACTAGCCAGGGAACAGGCCGCTCTGGGAGCTTGTTTTGATCATGTCCCCAACACCACAATCTCTACCTTCCCCAGGATGGTCCTCATCTGATACAGTTGCAACCTACCAGGTCTAGAGTTGTTCTCCACTGGCTAAGGCTGCTACCCAAACCTCTGCAGAGACAGGCCTTACCTCAGACCACTGAACAGCTCCCATCACGGAGATGAGGGGAGTGTAAAGCTGGCAGTTGTAGGAATCAAACCCCACCCTCTGAGGCAAAGGAAGCCAAGAGGTCTGTAAGAAAGACAACTGTGCTTCCCCAATGTACTGGTAGTAGAACCTTCTAGAAGGGAAAGTGAGGCGCCAACATGAAGGAGGGAAAGAAATACTAATGCATAGGTATTAGTAATACTAATGTACAAGTAGTTTAAAAGTACCAGTAAGAAATAGTTCCAGTTTCAGGGACTGTCCCGTCCCAGCCACCTCCTCTGGATCTAGCTTTCCTAGAGAGTCAGCACAAACAGGGGGAAGAGTGGCCCGCTGGGTCCCGGCACATGCTGGGGTGCACTGTGTGGCTCAAGGGGCTGGGGTGGTAAGCCATAAGTCATGTAAAGCCCAAGGAACTGGGTTCAGGACCCAGAGCCAGGTGGAAGAGGAGGTGGGGAGTAGATGTAGGGAAATGAAAGGAGAAAGCACCAAGATACCAGTCCATAAACCAGGCCCACCATTGGCCATTTCAAGTGACATTGTATAGATTAAATCATCTGCCTTCAGAGGCCTGTAGCCTTCAGGGACATCAACACTGTGGCCCCTCCCCAGGCTGATGAGGCCATGCACTCTCTGTTTTGGCAAGAAACCCCTCTTACATGAATGATTTGTATTGTGCACACCCTATGCTGGGCAGGGTGGACTTTAATTTGAAAATCATCACAAATTGAAAAACAATGGCAAAGAACTCCCATTACTGCTATTCCTGGATGAACTGTGCCATCCTGCCATTTCTGTGTGGAAAAACCAGCTAGTCGAAAAGGAAAGCCATTCCTCATGCCAGATCCCTGCGGACAGCTACAGAAGAGGAACTAGAGACGTAGGCGGCAATCATCCACAGCTAGTAAATCTGTCGCGAGAAGGGTGCTGGCAGACATCACTAAGGCTGGGTCACTGCTTGGTCTCGGCCTCTGTGAGGTGAAAGCAGACAGTCCACCTCCTGAGGCCACGCAGCAGTCAGTCAGCAGGTGTGGCCCTCCAGACCCAGCCATTAGTGTTCGAGGGCGGGAAAGCTAGGGTAGAGGGAGCCAGGAGGACCCGTCAGCCTGGGACACGGGGACATGGGACTCAGATCCTCCATCGGGAAAGGGTAGGAAATAAGGAGAGAGGGCTGCTGCATTAGGAGACCTAACATTCGGTCTAACCACCAGATACCATGCATCCAGAAGCCGTTTGGATCCGGAGTTGACACACTACCTATTCAGAGATAGTTGCTGTCTCAGGGAAATGTGAATATGGACTGGATGCAGGATGATTATTACAGAAGCAATGATTTTGTGTGTGTGTGTGTGTGTGTGTGTGTGTCTGTGTGTGTGTGATGAAGACATTATGGTCATGTCTTTTTAAAAGCACCCTCATCTGTTGGAGATGGCTGGAAACAAGTGTTGAAGAATTTAGGGAGCGCTGGCTCATTTATATTCTTCCTCTGGCCCTACTTGGGACTAACAACATGATTTTCCAAAACTAGGACCAGAGCGATGCAGAAGATAGGAGGGACCAGGCGTGCCCCCTCCCGAGTGCCCCCTTCTCATCCCCGGTGGCGGCTCTCACCACTTACTGACAGAGGGACAGTGACTCACCTGGTGTCCCCACCACCAGGGTCAGGGCCTGATATCGGAATACCTTCTAACACCTGATGAGCATCTGAGATAGAACTGGCGGGGCTTGGCTCAGTCCCGAAAGTAACTTAAAAATATTATTTTAAGAGCCTAGTAGGAAAACCCTAGTGGAGTGGAAGACAGGAGACCCAGGTTCTAGTGCTGGATATGACGTAAGTGGCTTTAAACAGGTGACTTCACCTCTATAAAAAAGAGACCCACTAGGGGCAGGAAGAAGTGCCACATAAAGCTGTTGTTCCTCAGTTGTGGAGAAGATAGCTGGAGAAACCTTTTCGCCAGCACCTCCTCCATCCGAATGCCTTCCCTCTTCTCCAGATTCCCCACAGGAACGACCCCTTACACACCAGCAGACAGGAATGCCAGGCCGCACACCAGTCCGCTTCAGGCTCCCAACACCCACAACCTAGCTCACCCTTCGATTCGGTCTCCACAGCACAACTGCAAGCCAAACACATTTGTAGGACAGGTTAGTACCTCTTATCAGGCCAGAAGATGACTCGTATTACCTCCTCTGGCATCCACAGTCCTTGGCACCTAGACCCATCACGTCAGGAGTTCCCCTGCCTCCACGGGCCTGGCGTGCTCAGCTCACTGCAGACCCGTCAGGTTGAGCCTTGCTGCTTCCTGGGCGTGCACCTCTCAGCTAATCCTCATCCTCTACCTATCCATTCCCAAGGTCTGCCCTGTCCACCTGTCTCGGTGTAGCCAGAGATCACGCTCACCTGGAGTCAAGTCTAACCACTACAGATAACAACAAAGCACGTGTGGCCAAAAACACAATGTAGGGGAAAAAGCACTGGGCTTGGAGGCCAGAAATCCAGCTGCCATGAACCAGTCACGTAACCTTGGACAGGCTGTTCCACCTCCTGAGACTCCAATCCCTCCCTCTGTAAAGATGGGGGTCATGCTGCCTGCCCTCTGGGAGGGATGAAATGAGGTGATGCCAGGAAAGCACTCTGGAAAGTAGGCCACACCACTCATAAAAATTTGGGTTTACTGTCTCTCATGGGCCTTTTACAGGCTGTCATCAGCCCTGTGGGAACAAAGTGGCCCAGGACCAACCAGCAATAAGCCAGCCAAGGAGGACGGGCAGAGTCACAGGATGACCTCTCCTGGGGTCTTCAGAGACCAGGGAGAGGGGTGGAGAAAGAGGAAGAAGTTCTATTTAACCACCCCTCCCAACAGTTTCTCCTAACCTCATATTCACCAGAAACAGGAGTCTGGGGTCACAGACGATAAAACCAAGTAGTGCCCACTGTGTGGCAGGGGACACAATAGGTGGAGACAACAGTAAAGCATAGACAGACAAGCAGCTACAAATCAAACACACTTACCCCAACTGGCCAAGGCCTCACACAGCAAAAGCAGACCATGTCCTCGCCTCCTTTTAAACCCCCACCCAAATCCTCCAAAACAGAGTGCTAGATGCAGTCATGTGAGAACTCAAGAGCAGGTGAGGCATAAACAAGCTCTCTGATGCCACTAAAACTGGCTGATCAGAGGTACATCTGAGAAACGCTGTGTTTGTACAAGTAAAAAGAAAGGGGGAGAAAAAAACATACAATGTATTGACTATTATTTTTTTAAAGAAGGGTACAGGCAGGAAGGCGAGGAGGAGGAAGCACTTTATTTATGTTTATTTCGTTGTTCATCTTGGTTGTTCCCCCAGGCCCAGGACAGGAATCTGGGTCCTCAGGACACATGTGAACTGCACTAGACCAGAGGTGGTGGACCTAACAGTTACTCCAGCACAGCACACCTGTATTGACTTTGAAATGCATGGAGTAACTCTGGCAGGTTGCACAGGAGCCGGCATTGTTGGTTGCTGCTGAAGAGAGAAACTGAGTGACTCAAGGTCAACGTAAGGGCAACTTTTCATGGTGTATCCTCTATGCCTTTAGAAGTTGAACTTAGGAGAACTACTCAAAAAGAAATAAGAACTAAAGTCAGACTGGTTTGCTAAGAGAGGCATATGGGAAATTAAGGTAGGCTTCCCTCAACTTCCTCTCCAGGTCCATTCCCACTACCTTCCAGAGGGAGGGGCAGTCTCCATCCCAGAAACTTGACCCTCCCTGGAAGCCCACCCTGATTACTACAACCCTGTTGAGTTGGTCGTTCTTCCAACTTTCTTTCCCACACTTTTATGTTCTGCTTTATGGATTAACACTCCTTCCTGTGTAAGTCTTATCTCAAACATATTTAGCCCTTCTAGAAAAAGGGCTATACATTTTTTATTTCTTGTTTCCTCTAAAGCCCTGACCTAGGCGTAGTGGTTGCCCAGTAATTGCTTCCTGGCTATTGAACAAAAGAAGAAAAAAAAGGAGATAACTGCACCCCTGAAGGAGGAGGAACTAGATGGCTTGGCATGTTCTGTCACAATAAAGCAGGCATGTGATGTCTTGGGAAAGATCAGGAAGTCTTGTAATTCAGGATGCTTCCAAATTTTGATCCACTGTATAAACAAGGGGAACAAATCTCCCCAGGGTGGGGAGGGGGGTGCCTAGGGACAAAGCAGAGCTTCCCAGGCCTCCCCCCACTCCAGATAGACACCTTAGTGACGATGATACCTTCCTTCCCAAGTACCAGGCAACACCCCTAATCCCTGAGACAGACATGGAGCTACAGACCAAACATGCTTACCCCAATCAACCAAGGCCTCACACAAGAGAAGCAGGTCTTGCTAACTACTGAGATCCACTTTGGGGAGGAGAGAGGAACCCTCAAGGTGGCGCTTCTGAGCACCCAGTACTATTCTGAACGAAACTGTAGGAGACATAGGGGAAAACTGAGATGCGCAGTACAGTGTGGTGGTAAAAAGCACAGAATCTTAAGCCAGACTGCCTGGGTCCAAATCCTCACTCTCCCATATACTGTGTGCCTTTAGAAAGGTCACTGCCCCTCTCTGTGCCTCAGTTTCCCTGTTAAACATAGTAACTGTCTATACCTCAAAGAGTTTCTGTGAGCTAATGTAGTTAAGTTCTTAAGGACCAGCACCAAGAAAGGGCTTAATAAATGATGCTCTAGACCAATAAGTCAATAATAATCTTCCAAAACAGAGCTACATGCAGCCAGCACGGGAACCCAGAGATGCAGGGGTGGCAGACAGGCAGGTCTTCAGCGTATGTCTCCTCCTCTGAGGCCAGGGGCTCTGTCCACTCCGGACATCCCTAGTGTTCCCTGGTGAGGCCCCAAATACAACACTTGGCTATGGTCCTTTCTCCAAATATAGGGGTTCATCTTCCTAACAAGACTGCCTCTCCAGGGATGTAGGCTGGGGTGTTCACGCCCTCTCCTCCTTTTAATCCCACCACAAACACCACCAGTGGCCACCCGGCCTCTTCCCAGTCACTCCAGAAGTTTTTAGACAACGCCCAACACATAAGTCCCAATCCTATCAAAATGTCCCTCGTTCACTGAAACCCCACATTTCCACAGAAACCTTAGGGTATAACAGGGCCCCAAATGCCATCTCTGCTTCACTCCCAATCCTACAACTCAGCAGCTGCCAAGGCCCAGCAGGCACACAGAGCCCCGCCCGCCACTAATTGCTGAGCACTGACATGCTGTCACTCTCCCTCCCCAGCCTCAATTTCCACATGTCTAAGCCTTCTCCCAGTTCTGCCATTAGAATTCCAGGATTAAGAGCTGGTTTTCATCCCTACCCCTGGGGTCAACTGAAGGTCGAGGTGGCCTGTGACAAAGCTCTCCCTTGGTGCAGCCTCTCTGAGGCACAGCCTTCTGGGAGCTGAACAACTGCTGGCTACTGCTCACGGAGGAGAAGCCTGGGCCTGGCCCCATACCGGGACCTCAGCTGATCTGCCTAGCTCTCTTCTCACTGGCCTCCGCTGATCCTGAGAGAAGAAATCACCTGAGGGTCCCGGGGTCAGCCCAATTAGAGCAAGGCCGTCAGACTCCACCCAGATAGGACTGCTGGTGTGTAAAGAACCCACACTGTGGACTTATTTTTATCGCTTGGCTGCGGGGAAGGGCGACACTGCTTTGTTACAACACCATTTGCAGAGGACTGTGCCTGCATAAGGAAGGGGAAAAAAGAGCTGATTCTCAGAGAGCTCCTGTCATTGTGCTAATTATCTGTCCGGCTCAGGGTGGGAAGGGCAGGGGAAACATCTGGACAGGGCCAGACCAGTCATTTAGTGCCGAAAGCAGAGGCAGAAGTGGCACAGTACCAGGGTGGCAGCAGTAGCAAGCAGGCTGGGCAGCAGAGGAAAGGGGCAGCCCTCAAGGTCGCCTGGGATGGAGGCTCTGCTGAGCTGCGCCTGTCCCTGACTGCCTACAGGATGAGAGGACAGGGCCAAGATGGGCTGCACCACAGTCTCTGGTTCTCGCCCAAGGCCAGATGCAGAGGGAAGGGGAAGCTGCTGTGCCAGCCAAGAGGAGCCACCCAGTGTGATGGAGGAGTCACTTCCTACCCTCCTCCCACCCCAGACGCTGCTGCTCAAGCAAGCCCAAATAAAAATTGCCCCATAGCTGAGGGAGATGGAACCTCCTGCGGGCTAATGACTGCTTTCAAGCCCAGACACACCCTCCCCAGCAGCCAAAGCAGACTTTTCCAGTGGCCCCACAGCCTCCAACCCCAGGTTTGAGGCTGGAGCCAACGACCCTCATGGCCTCAGCTGCTTCCTGGGAAGCAGTCAGGTCTGGAAACCAGTGGGGAGAGGCTGTGGGGTCATGTGCCATCTGTCTACAATAGGAACATACCGGCAGTCTGGAAGCTAAAAAATGGATGGAAGCCCTCAAAAAAGAGTCTAACCTTTAGCCAACAACCTGTATTCTCCCTTGGGTGCCTCTCCCACAGCCCCCAAACCCAACTTGCTCAAGGGAGTCTCAGGTCACCTTGACCAGTCAGGCACAAGGCTCCGGTCTCAGACCTAAGTCCTTGACTACAGGTCTCCTGGAGACCCCTGGAAAACCAATCGCACAGGGTTGATGGAGTCTTTCAGGGAGTCACATAGTCACAACTGTTTTACTTTTTGTGATGAATAAAGACAAACAGTTCCCAACCCAAATCCAGCCCAAAGAGTACAAGGAAGGGTGCTGGAGGTAAAACCAGGAAAGAAATAGTAGAGAAGGATCTCTTAAGACTCATTAGACCCAGGAAGACTTACTGAGGGGAGTGTTATAACCAGTTTCCCTGTGTACTACCTTAAATCTTGTTTTGAGAATTACCTCTTCGATTATTTTGAAACCTCCACTGAAATCCCTCACCTCCAAGACTCCCCACCGACAAAAGAGTTTCAGGGCCTGTTGAGGCACCTTGTGCACCTCAACACGAATATTTCGAAAGCTTTCTGTGTGTTCAGAGCTATACTAAGGCTTTGGTAGATACTGTCTTACTTAAGCTGTATAACCCTATGATAGTGACCTTTGCAGAAGTAGGGAACAGGTTAAGAACTGGCCTGCTCTTAAATCACAGGAACCGGGAGCCATTCCCCAACCTCTAGGTTCTTAAACACTGCTCTGTGTTGCCTTTGTGAGAGGACTGGCAGCTGACAGCTCTAGGAGAGTCTGTTAGGGAGCGCTGCAGAGCAGGAGGCTGAGGAGACCTGCTAGAATACTGAAGAGGCCCCTCTCCCCACCCCAAGCCCAGCCTGAGTTCTGGAACCTCTACCAGCAGAGCAGGTAGTGGAGAGCTACCATGGGCCAGCCCATTTCATCTGGAGTCCTCACACTCCTACGTGTATCCCGCCACCCACAGTCCTGGGCCTCTCCCACACTCTAAGTTCTGTATCATTTCCTACTGCAAGAGTCTCTTCCAGAGCAAGGGACGTCTCCCAGACCAGAGCATTCAGATATTGTTACCAAAACCGCCATCCATCATCACTGCTGTTCTCTGATCACCAGCCGTGTTCAGGAACTATACTAGGTGTTTTAGTTGTATTCTCACTTCATCCCGTACACCAACCCTGTGGAGATGTAGATTAGCCCCACTTTACAGAAAATTAAATCACAAAGAGTTTATTTGACTTGCCATAAGGTGGCAAGTTTGGAACTGAAATCAGTTCCCTGCTTCACAGCCCTTTCTCTTAAGCATGAGGCTCTTCTTCCCCATCAGGCTCTGGCTTAGTGACACAGGGCTATAACCTGCACTCCTTGAGACCATCACAGCTGGCTCCTGGAGGAAAGGGGAGATGTTGTTCTTTTCTACCACTAACCAAAGCTAAAGAGGGCATGCCCTGGTCCTCCCTGTCTTGCCTTCTCCCCACGAGGCAATTTGCAGACTCACTGTCTAAGCAGATCATGCCAGGGTGCCCCAGGAAATGCCACCAGTGGTGGCCATTAGAGCTAGAAGTAAGAAGTGGGGACTGGAGTGGGGTGAAACTCTGTCAGTGGAAGTGCTGTTAGGTACAGTGCACTAGAAGATCAGGTCAACTGCAGACTTTTCCTTGCTTACCACAAGTGCCTTCTCCCCTCCGGTCCCCTCTAAGCTCTTTAAATAACCCCAATCGATGCACCAGATGAAAGACAGCCAGGTGGGTGTGGAAAGATTCTGGTGGAAAAGATAACTTCTAGAAAGCAAATTAAGGCTCCTCTTCAGATCAAGGGGCAAGTCACAGTCTTCAAGAGGGACTGTCCTTGAATAAAAAACAAGCCCAAATGAGCTCACAGAACGCTCAGCTAAAGAAAATCCAGAGGGCAAGAAAGCAAAGGTAGGAATTAAATAAAATCAAAGTCTACCCTCCCACCCTAGTCCTGACCTCACGGAAGTCCCTCTCAAAGGCCTAAAGACAGTTTTAGTCTGCCCCCTAGTCCTTCCCAGTATGTCATCTACCTGTCTGGTCAGACTAGTGATGGAGACTGAAGGAATGGGAAAGGGGTGGAATGAATCTGGGGACAGAAAAAAAAAAAGGCTAAGAGATCCAGGGAGAGCTTTCCATACTCCCCGCCCCTTGGGCTCTCTGAACCAGGAAGGAGCGAGAGAACAGAAAAGAGGAGGAAAAAATAAAACAAGGGCCAAGCTATACCACATGATCCCACACCCAGCAACCAAACAGCAAGTCATGAGGTAAGGAGAGAAGGCCAGGGGAGGGGGAGATGAGCCAGGTCCCAGTTCAGCCTGGAACCTGCCCTGCGTTAACCTGCTTCACACCCCAGGTCACAAACTGCCATGAAGACCCTTCTATGCCCACATTTTGAAAAACATTCAAGGTCAGATTCTTTTCTTTCCAAATCCTCCTTTCATTTGGGTCTACACCAGGCTTATCCTTTTTCTCCAGCAAGCCTTCCTATATTTATTCAGTTGGAGGCTATTCCACTAAGGCAAAACTTCCCAGCAACTGTCCCCACCTAGGGCACACCCTGCCCCCATCACCTTATCCTCCCTATCCAGAGCCCAAGGGGCCCAGGGGAGTGACACCCTCAGTTAACCATCTGAGTGATCCACAGTGGGTTGTCAGCCATAGACTGGCTTCCAGATCCTGCCCAAGCCCAAAACAGGATATAGAGTTCCAAATCTGAAGTCTTGATCTTAACACAGAGAAGGTTAAATACTGCCAAAATAAATGATTTAAAAAAAAAAAACTGGCCCTTCTTGGTGGAAGTAACTGGGAGACTATCCCCTGCTGTGCATTAACCATGCCACTGCCCCCACATCAGGACAGGCAGGACACTTGAAAGCTGACTAAAATGCTTCTTTTACCTAGGTGACTCTCCTGTTCTGACTCAGGACACAAAGGGGTAGGGTCCTGGAGGGCGTCTCTAGGTGGCAGAGAGCATTAGACTACTATGCAAGAAGCTAGATTTGATGGGGTGTATCCACTAAATCTCACCCTGGCGTATAACGCCACACCTCCCCCAACAGGGCAGACCAGTACCTCAACACTGCCCTGCGGGCCTGGCTTGGGGCAGGAGCCTGCAGTTTCTCTCCACTTCCCGGGAAATGGCCTGGAATTCCTACGAATGGCCCCAAGATTTTCCTTCTTGAGGTTCCCACAGTCCAAGAACCTCTGGATCCCACTCCTAACTTTACCTCTGAATCTACTCCTAAAGCTAGGCCACCATTCAGGCCTCCCCCAAGCCTCCCAGGGACCCACCAGCTGACAAGCAAAGCACAGACAGCACATGTTTGAGGTTCAGAAGGGGACACCTAAATGCGAAGAACTTGTCGGTTTACGCCCTTGCGTTGAGCGCGCGGCCAAGGGCGCACCGCGCTGACCGCAGTTCGGAGTCCTGCTCCCGCACCAGCCCCGCCCAACCAGGCCTTCAACCGTTTGCGCACCGCACCCCAGCGCCCCTCACTCACTCTGTGTGCTGGGCGCGGCCCGCGCCGAAGACCTCGTCCAACGCCACGGTGGCCTGGCCCAGGAACTTGTCCACGCCGATGAGCGAGCGGTGCATGGTGGTGAGGACCAACTCGCAGGCGGCGGCGGAGCCCGCAGCCCAGGGCGCGGGGCCCGCGTCGGCCTCCTGAGCCCGCAGCAGGCCGTCCAAGGCTCCAGGCGGCAGCTCGAAGGAGCACTCCTCGCGCCATTCCGGGCATCCCTGCGTTTTCTCCACCACCGAGGTACTATACTTCTCGCGGCCCACCTGGATCACCGTGTAAGCATCGCTGGTGCTGCCCGCGCCTGAGCTCTTGCCCCGCAACCCGCGGGCCCGCAGCACCGTCACCTGGACGTGTGTGGGTAGCCAGCGGGAGGGCCCAGCCGCCGGCTCCGTGTCCCGCACCAGGGCCATAGCGGGGATTGCGGCGGCGGGCGAGGGCTGGCTGAGCCCGGCGTAGACACCGGGACCAGTGAGAAAACCGCTGCGGCGGATGGCGGTCAGGAGCCAGCTGGGCGCGCCGCGCTCTCCCGCACGCCGGGCCGCCGCAGCTGCCGGCTGGGCTGGGCTGGGCTGGGCCGAAGCGGCCGCCGCCTCCAGGCCTTGCCACCTCTCCGGCAGCCGGCCGCGCCGCGACGTCAGCGCCCCGCCCCCCTCCCCGGCCCGCCCCGGCCCGGCCCGCCCCGCGGCCGGGTCCCGCGACCCGGACCCAGGCGGCGGTGCCTCAGAGCTGCTGGGGCACTGCCGGCCGTTCGCCGCCCAGGCCGCCGCCGATTAGCCGATAGCTGGAGGGGGCGGTGGGGCGCGGCGCGAGCAGGGAGGCGGGGCGCGAGCCCTCTGCAGAGAGGTGGGCAGGGCTCCGCCTTGGCCCCGCCCCGGGCCGGGGGTGCCGGCGAAGCTTTGCGTCGCCAGAGGGTAGCGCAGCACCCTCTGCGGGGTATGAAACGCCCGCTCCATTTCTTCCAGCCAATCCCAAATCTTCCTTCCCAGAGTCTCTACTTCGGAAAAGCTAAACCCGAAAACTACCCCCCGCCCCCACCCGGACATCCCCTTGGAGCGGTCAGATGAGGATGCTGCGGGGCCGGCTCCCGGCTTAATCTCGGGCGGTTCTCACCCTACGTCAGCCCGCCGCTGCCCGGGAAGACGCCCTCAAGAAATCAGCAGCTACTCCCACTCTGCCACTTGACTGACGGCCCCGCACCAACGACCTGAAGCGAGTGAGGGGCTGCGGCCTGCGGCTTCCAATGTCGAGGGCCGGGGAGGATCAGCGTGAGGCGCGTGGAGAGCTGTCCTCAGCGGACACTGGCGAAAGAGCGATGATGAATAAATGAGTGACCACATCAATATTTTAGTGTTCACCCGGAGCACTGGAGCTCCTGAGTCACGACACAGGGAAAAGTATATGCTCTGGTGGGGGTTTTAAGCAAGAACTTCCGCCCATTATTAAGTGTCTACTGTGTGCTAGTGTCAAAACCCTGGGTATTACTTGCACGTTTGGTTTATTATTAATAACGATAACAATTGCTAATAATTATAGATGCCGAATTTCAGCTAGTGCTGGGTCTTGTGCTTTATAGGCGTTACCTCATTGTATCCTCAGAGCAACCCTGTGGGGGTGAGTATGGTTTTCCAAACGGTGAAATTGCAGCTTAGAGAGGTTAACCAGCCCAAGATCTGTAACTGGCAGAGGTGGGATCTGAATCTTCTGTATTTTTTTTCAGAGCCTGCACTTCATGAAATTATAATTTTCAAATAAAAATGCAATAAATACAACTTTTAAAAAAATCAAATAGGACAGAGGCATTTGTGATGAAAAACAAAAACAAACAAAACAAATCTCTGCTCCATCCAGTGATAACCACTTACAGCCATTTGTGTTTTCAGGCCTGGTGGTTAATTCCATATCTTTGCATAAAATGCTTACATATTTATATCTGGATTTATCTGACCATTACCTATTGAATTTCTGCTTTGATGGATAGTGATTTAGCTTGCTTTTACCCACTTTCCTCAGTCTTAGGTAGTTATTTTCAGTCCCTCTGTTGGATACCCTTATAGCAGAAACCTTTGTTTCTTTTTGGGGCGACCCTCCACAGTACCCTCCTTTATTTCCTATGCTGTGGGAAGAGTATGCCCAAGTTCCCAATGTCCCGAGTCCTCCACCAGGATTGTAAATCTAGGACAGCGGTACATCAGGCACAGGAGACCCATGGGAGCATGCCCACCACAGGCCCAATTCTGACAGCCTCCCTTCTTACTCTGCCATCAGAAGACCCTGGTGGGAGAGTCCTCAACCCTGAGCCCCTTGGCCCAATACTCCTGTGGACAGAACCTAGCTCTGGAAATAGGCAGTACTGCCTGTGGACCTGGGCTCTCTGCCACTTAGCAGTGATGAGACCTGAAGTTTCAATCAGATCTCTAAATTCTCTGTCTTTTTCCCTCATCTAGAAAATAGGGATGGTGATTACTACTTGAAACAGTTTCTGAGATGGTAATGAGAAGTATCATTAAGGCTTTGGAGACCATCACAAGTGATTTCAGGCATCTTAAACATCATAGAGAGCTTTTTTTTCCTGATTATAAAACAAGTCAGCAGACAAAAAATATAAAGAAGAAAATTAAAATAGGCTATCATTTTACCATCCAGAAAGAGAAACGTTAACATTTTATTGTATTTCTTTCCAGTCTTTTCTTTACACTCTTATTTTTCACGCATTCTGGTTGTGAAATCACTGGAGTATAATATTAAATGTGTGGACGTTGGAGTCCTAGTTCTACCATTTACTTTATGTGTATAATTTTATTTACTTCTGAAGACAACCATTTAAGACAGGTGCTGTTGCTGCCTTCAGTGTCACTGCGAGAAATACAAAGCAGAGAGCTTGGGTAGTTTCCCCTAAGTCTCTAATGGGAAAATTGCATTGTCTAGACTTGAACTCAGGTCTGAGTAACTGCTGCCTGTGGCTCTCTGCCCTCATACTAGCTTATTGGTCATCTAAGCACTTCATTTGTAGTCGATAAACAGAATGTTGTCATGCTCATTTAACAGATGAAGAAACTGAGGCATAAAAAAGGTTCACAAATTTACCCAAGATTACAGCCAAGGTGAAGTGCCTACTGTAAGAATGAATTCTGCAAGGGCTTGCAAATAAAGATATCTTTACCAAACTACAATGAACAAGTATTTGTTACTCCCCTTTAATCTTTTGTTTCCTCTGTTTCCTAGCTCTTCAGCCAGACTGGACTGCCTCTTCCCACTTCCCCTTACCCCAGGGAGTGAGCAAGTCTGGGAAAGGGCCAAGTCAATTCAGATGGGCTACTGGGCCCTTCCTCCTCCCCTGACCCACAGTTTGGCAAGCTCAGGTTTCCTGCTGCCTGGGGACTTGCCACTGCAGGAGGGCAGGGACACTGGGTAGGGCTTCCCTGCAGCTCACTGAACCCTAGGAGGAAAAGGCGGAGTCAGCTAGTTGTCTGTGGGTGAGGAAAGAGCTGAAACTGCTAAGCCTCTGAGGTCTTGATCACCTAGAGGTGAGTTTCCCCCCTTAGGAGATGAGACTACCCACTCCCACCCACTGAAGACCCTCCTGCTTCCTCCTTTGCCTCCCCAGGGCTGCGTGTGCTGATACCTTCCTAGGCCTCTCTAGTCTGTTGGAGAGAGTTCTTGCTTTGAAAGAGTAGTCTTTTGTGTAATTGCCACTTATTACTTACCCTGCAACACCTAAAGGACCATTTGTCCTTCCTCACAGACACTTCAAATATATTTGCCAGGCTGTTCCAGCTACATTTCCCTGTGCTTCAAGTCTCCTTCCCACATTGGTTTTCTAGGCCCCACACATAATAGAGTTACACTGCCCTGATTCACATCTGGTGCCACCACTAAATAGTAGCATAAGCCTGGGAAAATTACTGAACCCCACTGACTCTGTTTCTACATCTATAAAATAGGCCCAATAATAGGAAATTGCCTCATAGGGGTAGTATGAGAGCTATGCCAACATACCCTAAGCAGTTAGGAGTCTTTGAATGTTATC
This sequence comes from Solenodon paradoxus, assembly GCA_004363575.1. Classification (NCBI taxonomy): domain Eukaryota; kingdom Metazoa; phylum Chordata; class Mammalia; order Eulipotyphla; family Solenodontidae; genus Solenodon; species Solenodon paradoxus. The sequence continues at coordinate 50,458 of RJWH01005765.1, read as the reverse complement.
ATCTTAGAAATCTTTTTTTTTTTTTTTTTTTTTGCTGAAGGCAAAAGATTGTAACTCCTTGTTTTAGCTGCATTTATTTCGTTGTGTATGAGATTGAACTTTTTTTTCAGTTGTTAGTCATTTGTATTTCCTCTTTCGAATTATCTATATTCTGAAATTTCTGTTTTCTATGCTCATTTTTCTTTGCAGATTTAATTTCATATTTCTATTAGCCCCTTCTGTGTTAAGAACAATAACACTTTGTCTTATATGTATTTATTGCAAATTATGTTTTGAGATAAGAAGTTATGTATTCAGATCTTGAATTTCTTCCATTGTTTTAAGTTCTTTCACACTCATAGAGACAATAATAACCACTCATTTTTTCCAGTTTTTAAGTTGTTTGGCTTTTTCATTGTTCCTTCATTCTCTTTAAATTCTCCTAGAAATTAATTTGGTGAATGATTTGAGGTAAAAATCTAACCATTTTTCCATAATAGCTAAGTTTTCCAATACTTATTGCAAAATCCTATCCCTTTACCATTATTTTTCTCATATAAATTCTTATGCTATAGACAAAGTCTGAACTTTATATATCTTCCACTGAGATTTACATCTTTATGCCAGTGCTATTCTGCTTTCATTGCTGTTATCTTTTTAGTGTTGTATTATAATGGAAAAACAAATCTTTACTCATTTCTTTTTTCAAAGATTTTGTAGCTACCCTCACCTGCATATTCACCCATATGAGCTTCCATTGTTTGTGGAATTGGGAGAAAATCTGATGTCTTTATAAACAGCAACTCAGGGGTATAACTAGCAAAATCTGGACAATGAGAAAGTACAGGACAAAGGATCATTTTTCAAAAATTAAATTGCAAGGGAAAAAAAGCTGGAAGAGGAATCTAAAACTTGAAAAAAACATTCAAACAAAGCAAGTAGCTACACCAACAGCAAGTGAACTCACCCAAACACAGAACAGGGTTTCTGAATATTCTCCAATAAGAAGAACTAGGCTCCTTGGAGAAATGGCTGATTGCAGGACTAGAGCAGAGAAAGTACAGACAGCCTGGACTATTTTGTAAGGCCAAGAAGGAGGGAAGTCCTCAGGGGGATAAAAGGGGTGGGGAGAGGTAAACATCAAAATAACACTGGAGTCAACCTGAAAGAATTCTCAAAGGCCAGAGCAGGAACAATTTGAGTGACAGAATAAATCACAATAGTATTATATCAAAATAAATCACAATTGGTGATTATTGGTGGTCATAACAGTAATAGTACTTTATGGATTATGACACATAAACTAAAGTAAATATTCATGAGTTTATACTTATATCAATAAACAAACAAATAAGGTCAAGGTGGGAGAAGGGAGAAATCTTCCTTACTGAAGATTTCTAAATAATATACATAAGTACTTCCCCTTCTAAGAAGTGGAGCTTAATTCCCCTCTTCTTGAAGAAGGAGGGATTCAGAGACTCACCTTCAAAGAGTAAAGAATGAAAAGTAGTCATTTTATAATGACAAAACTTGACAGATACTAACTTTGGTGATGTAATTTCAAGAGAAAAACATCAAATCCAAATTGAGTGAAATCTAAACTACTGTTTAGGGTTTGCGCTGGGAGACATGCTAGCTGGGGGCTTGTACAGCTCAGATCCCCTCAAAGCCATGTCTCCTTAGATTCCTCTTAACTGTGATGGTTATTTTGAACTTTGAGCCTTCATTCCTGCCTGCACCTTTCCTTTAAAAATACAAAAACAAAACGACTCAACTAACATTGTAGTTTGTTTTTTATATTTGGAGTTCTCGTTCAACTGCTCAAAGAATTTGAATAAACAGCTTACAGAGGAAATACAAAGGGCAGGTAAACATATAAAAGAATGCTTACCCTCCACACACCCTGCTGGAGTGTGTTGGATCCATTGCCTATGCCTGAGCACAGTCCACATACACCCTAAGGACCCAGGATTGCATTCTGGGAGCAGAGGAACAACTAGATGAGCAATTCAATTTAAAAAATGAAATGCTTCATTCTCCTCTCTCTTTCTACCTGCTTGCCTACTCACCTTACTGCCTGTACCTTCTCTGGGGGGGGGAGGGGGGGAATGCTTACCCTTACTAGTAGCTCAAAATTGCAAATTAATATAGCAGTAATATCAAGGGCAATGAGTATGAACTGGCACGGCCTTCCTGAGAATCAGCTCAGCGGCATCTATCAACAATTTTGAATGGGTCATCTCTATAATTTGGAAATACTGTTTCTGGGAATTTAACTCATGGAAATACTCATACATGTGCACAAGGAAATTTGCATAATAATGTTCACTTCTACGTGAATTAAAATAACAAGCCACTTGGGAGTGGAGCCTCACTATCCACTAACAAAGATGAAGTCATAGCAGATCAGAGACAGGGCCTTGATTGCCACAGGTTGCAGAGGACAGGGGCGGTGTAGCTTGGACTTCCCGCATCTCACAGCCAGCAACTCCTCTGCCAGCTCCTCCTGTGCCGAAGAAAACTTATCTCACCAGGGACTGTGGACCCGAAGGACCTGGGAGCCACCCTGACCCATTTAGGCAGGCTGTGGTCTCCAAGGGTTAAAGTTGCTTTGTGTTGCTGGACTTTGTCTTTGGCGATGACTTCTTATTTATTTGGAGAAAAACACTTAAGCCGTGGGCCTTAGATTAGGCAAATTGTAAAGATACATCCACTACACTATTATAAAAGAAAAAGATTTAAGACAGGAAGAAACAATATATTTTAAATAGTTGGGAATGGAGAGGAAGAAGTATCTTTGTAAATGGTTCCCTTTGTTCACTTATTTTTTTTTTATTTATTTTTTAACTAGAGGAAGAAAGGCAAGAAGGGAAAGGAATAAGAAGCATTTAAGGAAGGAAGGAAAGAAAGAGGAGGAAGAAGCATCTTTCTTGTTCCTTTCTTTCATTGTTTTACCCCACCCCAGTCTCAAACCTATGTTTTGGAGCTTTACATGGTCCATACCCCAGCCATCTCAGCCGCCTGAGCCATAAGAGTATGCCTCATTTGTTCATCGATACAACAAACATGAAATATAGTCCCTTAAGAATTTCCCCCTTGTATTTTGCTAAGTGAAATAGGTCAAAAGAAGATAGACAGATACTAATGACCTCACTCATAGGTGGAATGTGAAAAGACAAAACAAAGGAACAGATGAAACAAAAACAACCCTGAAACATTTGTAACAGAACTGAGGAAACCAAAAGGGAATGGGGCAGGCCGGGGCAAATGGTGGTGGAGCCCACTGGACAGTGGGGAAGAACACTTGGTGATTTGGTGGAGGGCATGGTGTGCTGACATATATCTAAGAAATGGGGAACCTCTACATAGGAAATTATTTTAATGTGTAGAATAATTACTACAATGAATAATAATAATAAAAGAATTTCCCCCTTGAAGGGAGAAATTCTCATGAGAGACATACTAAATGCCTACCCACAAAAATATCCAAATGCAAACTTCAGTCATTCTGTGAAGGGAGAGCATAGGATTATGGGAGCCTGCATTCTAGGGGACTTCATATCAGTTGGGAGATCAGAGAAGGGTTCCCTGAGGAAATTACATTAGGCAAGACCAGAGAAAGATGATAAACAGAAAGGAATCTCAGACAATCTTGCATAAAGATGGAAGGGCTTGCACAAAGGCCTGGGACAGGAGAACTGGGTGCATTTATGACATTAAGAAAAGGACAGAGGGGCGGCAGGACAGAAAGGCAGAAGCCACCCTTCCGGAACCTGTGAACCGCTTTGAAGATTTGAGATTTTCTACTGAGGGCAATGCAAAACCAAAGAATGGGTTAGAGTAATGTTTCTTAAAAAAAAAAAAAATCTATAGATCTATAGATCTATATCTATAGATCTATAGATATATGTTTCAGCCCAGGGAGTTTCTGCAGCTATGTTTTGAGCAAAGGTGTGAGTAGATGGTGATTGAAACAGTTGCTCCCAGGAAATTGGGAGGAAGGCAGCCAAAAGGAGCCAATCAAATCTCTTCAGGATGCAACCCAAGAGGGGCCTCCACCAGCAGTGCCAAATGTATTTGCAAGGTGAAGCCGCACACAGACACGTGAACCCCGACCTCTGGAGGGGTACTAATGAGAGCTGTGGTGTCCTTGGGTGAAGATGAGGATAGCAAGTTTTGTAATGCTGCCAGTCTTTTTGGGAGGGGACAAGCCTGAGTGTGGAAAGATCAACCTGATTTGAGACAAGGGCTGCAGGAGCCCAGGACTTCACAGTTTCGTTTTCTAGTAGAGAAGGAGCGTCCAGGAGGGGGTTTAAATGGAGGGCGTGATTTTGAGTGGGGGAGCACTCTAACGTTCCCTGTTAAGGCTTAATTTTTGTGCACTGTAATTCCCACCAAGACTTCAGATGAGTCTCTCATCCTCTCATCTGTGCTGAAGCCAATAATTAAACTAATCTGTATTCATGTCTTAGGAACAGCTTCCTATACAGAACAACATGCATACAAGCATAGTACTGACATGAGATTGCCTCACCGCAAATATTTTGGAGACCAGACACTTGACAGAGGCAATGAGTCCCTGTGATCACATGGGCAAGGGCTTTTTGGCCGGCAGATATGGAAGTGACACAGGAGGAATGAATTAGGAGGTTTTAGAAAATGATCCCTTCCTCTCCCCTAACCCTCTCAAAAATGAGCTAGAAATACTGTTGGGGTGCAAGGAAAATCCCATCCCTCTGAGGTTCTTCATGGGCTGGATGAACAAATTAACATCAGACAAGATTAGCAGGAGAAAAAAACAAACTTAATGATATACACATAGAGAGTTTACATGGGTGCAAATCTTTTTAAGGGAGAAAAAAAGTGCTTTTATTTGTTAGTTTATTTATTTTTGGTTATTCCTCCTGGCTCCAAATCCAAGTCCTTGGCTTTACATGGTCTACACCCCAGGCACCAGCTTAGCACCTGAGCCACCAGGGAATGCTACAGATGTCAATTCTAAAACAACTGGGACAGACAAAGACATATGGTATGAAAAAAGGGCCTGAAGTGTCAAGGAAAAATGGGGAGGTCCTCACCTGAGGGGATGACTTTATAAGACAAAACCTTGCCTCTAGACTTTTATCTACCTTAAGATAGGTTTCTCTGATAAAGAGGACAGGTTCACAGATAAACATGTATTTGGATTAAGACCTACCCAAACTACATTTTTCTAGAGGATAAGGGAACAATGATCACATTTTTGATTAGGGAAAGAGCAGATATTTAGGGGAAAAGTTAAGAGTTTCTCCTTTTCTTCTGGGATAGCCATATCTTTCCGCTCAAAATAACCTGCCTGCCAGAGGGGAGCTTCTGCAGTAGATCCGTTCTGGAAGACTTGGGCTGATATGCTTTGAGTCCCTTCAAATCCTTGTTAGTAAGGGGGATGGATGCCTCACCCTTTCAAAGTGACTGAATCATGACTTAAGATGCAAATGCAAATATGGCTGCAGAAGGTTATGGCTCATTCTAAAAACAGGATTCATAACCCTCATGTGCCTGCAGAAGTCAGGCAGACACAGAGGAACAGGCAGGCCACGGGAAGACAGAAGGGTGATAGATCATCACTACTCAGTTCCAGGCAATTATTATTGCCACGTTGATACTTTTCCAAAAAAACAAAACGGAAAACATAAATACAATTATAAAGTGAAATTTAAAATGCTGTGTTTGCAACTCATTTAAAATTATAAAATATAAATCAAATGTTTGAGGCTGGATCATGTATTAATTCCCTATTGCCACTGTAACAAATAGCCACAAACTTGGTTACTTAAAAACAGCACAAATACCCCTGTGGTTCAGGCCCTAAGGCAGCGCCTGGAGTGTAGACCGTGTAAAGTCTACAACTGGAGAGGGTGGGGGGCAACCAAAATAAATAAACAAATAAATCAAAGTGTTTCCTCCTTCTCTTCCTTTCTCTCTTACAACAAAAACAGCACAATTGTGTTCCCTTAGTATTTTGGAGGCCAGAAGTCTGAAAGCAGTTGTTTTTTTGTATATTTGTTTTGATTTGAAATGAAAAGCAGGATGCAATTTATTTTTCACACACATACAGAGAGAGAGACTGACTTAGCATCAGTCCACTCAAGCTGCTCTAACAGAATACCAAGCCTGAGAGACTTAAAAGCAACAGTTCACTTCTCAGAGTTGGGAGGCTGGCAGGTCAAGGTGCAGGTGGATTCCTGTCTGGTGAGGGTTCACAGGCCACAGACTTGTGTGTGTTGGCCCGGAAACAGGCTCCGGGCCTTGGTCGGCTGCCGCAGTGATTCCAAACCAGATTGTCGACACATCTGACCCTGTCAAAGGCAGTTGTCCTGGAAGTGGGTTTTCTCTCTTCTGACTGCTGAATTATGGAGTAAACTATGGAGGAGTCACTGCTTTTCATAAGTGTTGGAAATTCCACTTTCCTTTTGGGAGGCATGACATGCACAGACACAGTGGACACTGGAGAGAGTGACATGCACTTGACAGTCCTTGTCTCCACTGTGAACATAGGAAGGAGGTTATAGGCCAAAGAGCTGGGGCTGCTCCCCCAGAGTCTGAAATCAGTTTTAATGGGCTAAAGTCGAGGTATCAGAGGAAACCTCCCTGCTGGAGGCTCTCAGGGACAATCACATTTTCCTGATTTCTGGAGATTGACTCCATTCCTTGAGTCATGACCACTTCCTCCAGTCTCTTGCTTCTATCTTCATGCATTTTTTTTTTTTCCTACATCACTGACACATTTATTCTGAGAATATATTTTGATGAAACATTTCATAGGGCAAAACATTTCCCATCCTATTCATTTGCCTGCCTCTTTTTATTATTTAAATTAACTTTATTGAAGAAATATTGCATCATAATATCATAGGTTTATGGTGTACATCATAGTAAATCCACATCTGTATATATTAAGTTCACTACAATTTTAGTTCTCTCCCCCATCTTTTTAAAGAAGCATTTATTTATTTTTATATTTAGCTGTTCATCTTGGTTGCTGCCCCAGCCCCAGGTCGCGAATCCAGGTCCCCTGATGTATGTGGACTACTCCCCATGGCGGACTTAGCCCCTAAGTCACCAGGGTGCTCCCTTCTCCCCTCACTACACAATCTGCACACCCATACCCTTTCTTTTCCTGCAATTTGCTTCTATTGACTAAAAGTTTATTTTTGTTTGATTTAGTTTGTTTGCTTGGTTTCTGCATATATATCACATATGAGTGACATCATACAATGTCTTTCTCTGGGCTTATCACACCAAGTCTATTTCCTTCTAGAGCCATCCACAGTGCTGTAAATGGCAGAATTTTATTTTTTTTAATAGCTAAGTAGTATTTCTCAGTGTGCTTATACCACATCTTTATCCATGTGGGTTGTTGCCACCTCTTGACTACTGTAAATAATGCTGTAATGAACATGGGGGTGCTTATATCTCCGTGAATTAGTGTTTTGTTTTTAGAATAAATACCCAGAGGAATAACTGGCTCATATGGGACTTTCATTTTCAATTTTTCTAGGACTCTTTAGACTGCTTTCCATAATGGTTGTACCATTTTACATTCCCACTAACAGTGTTGGCAGGATATAGAGATAAGGCACCCTTTTCTGCGGTTTTGAAATCTCCCTCTGCCTTCTTATAAGGACACTGTGATTACATGTGTGGCCCATCCACCAGGGTAATACAGAATGATCTTCCCATTTCAGGTCCTTAACTTAATCTCATCTGCAAGATACCTTTTTCCATATAATAGTGCATTCACAGATTTCAGGAATTAGGATCTGAGTATCTTCAGTGTTCCTGATTAAGCCTATGGAAGATTTTCCCCTAGCTGGAATAACAAAATGTCCCCAAAATATTCCAGCACTCTGGTCCCTGAGTTGTGGTCCTTTTTTCTACCCCCCAACAGTTTTATTTGGGTTTAATGAATATACCATAAAAGTTACCCATTGTAAGCACACAATTTAATTATTTTTAGCAAATGCATAGAGTTGTGCAAAAACACAAATTTAGAACATTTTTATTACCTCAAAATTTCCCTTGTACTCATTTCCAATCAATCCCCATCCCCAAATCCAGCCCAGGCAGCCACCTATCTACTTCTATCGATATAGATATGCCTTTCCTATACACTTCATAAAAATGGAATCATATATTATATAGTATTTTGTGTCTAGTTTTAATTGAGTGTATGTTTTTGAGATTTATCGATGTAGCAATATGTATCAGTAATCAGTAATTCCTCCTTTTTATTGCTGAGTAATGTTCCATTGTGTGAATATATCACATTTTAATTATCATTTAAACTGTTGATAGACATTTGGATTATTTCTTATTTGGGGCTATTAGGAATCATGCTGCTATGAAAATTCATGTACAAGTCTTTTTTTTTTTAAAGGAACTGTGCAGGTAAGAATGAACTTGAATAGGCAGGCAGGCAGGACAAGAGAGAAGGAAGAAGTATTTTATTTTAATTTTGTTTTATTTAGTTGTTTACACTGGTTGTTTCCCAGATGGACCCAGGATGCTAATCCAGTGGTATGTGGCCTGCACTCCTTCAAAGCCACTTGACCTAACTGCTGCTCCACCAGCACACACCTATACAAGTCTATGTACATATGCTTTCATTTCTCATGGACAGATATGGTCAAATAATTAAACTTATTTTTAACTTTTTAAAAACTGGCCAATTGTTTTTTAAAGTGACTATACCATGTTACACTCCCCTCAGGAATGTATGAGAGATCCAGTTTCTCCACATCCTTGCCAGCACTTGTGCAGAGTATTTTCTCCCACTGAATTGCCTTGGGACCTTTGCAAAAAATAAATTGACCACACAAGTGAGAGATTATTCTGAACTCTAAGTTCTATTCTTTGTCTAAATGTCTATCTTAATGCCAGTACCATGCTGTTTTGATCACTGTAGTTTTGTAGTAAGTTTTGAAATCACAAAGTGTTGATCCTATAACTTCATTCTTTTTTAAGATTGTTTTGGCTATCCTGGATCATTTGCATTTCCATATGAATTTTAGAATTAGCTTTTCTATTTCTGGGAGGAAAAAGTCATCTGGGATATAGCTAGAGATTGCATTGGATTTGTAAATAATTTGGGAGTGTTATCTTGACAATAGAAGTTTCTTTTGTGAATTTGTTAGTATTTTTATATACAAGATCATATCACTTGTGCATAAATAGTTTTACTTAAATTTTCATTGTAGATACTTTTTAAAAAACTTTTTGGCATTATCACATTTGTTGGAACCTCCAATACAATATTGATTAGAAATGGTAATAGAAGACATCCTTGTTTCTGGACTTAGAAGGAAATGTTCAGTCTTCCACAATTATATACGATGCAGTAATTTAACATTTCCTAGAATTTTAATTTGGAATCATTGTAAATGCACTTTATCTTTTTCTTTTTTATTTTATTTTTAAGTCTTAAGTTTGTGTTATTCTTTCTACTGTTAAAACAACATATGTTAACAAATATATTATTTATTTTAAAGGAAAAATGCAGGTAGGCATGAAGGCGAACAGGCAGGCAGGTAGGAAGAGAGGAGGGAAAAGCACCTGATTTATTTATATTTTTATTTAGTTGCTCACACACTGGTTGCTTCCCCTGGATCCAGGACTCAAACCAGGGGTGTGTGACCTCTGCACCTTTGTGGGCAACTGACCTACAGATATATTTAGTCACTCTTACCTTAAATACTTATTGCAAAATCTCCTGGATTTGTGACTCTTCCTATTTGTGTGCATCCTCTAAACTGTTTTAAATTTTGTTTTTTAAAGGCATTTAAATTTTATTTAGTTGTTTATCTTGGTTGTCCTCCAGGACACAAACCCCGACCCTTGAAGGTACATGGACTGTGCCCAACTACTATTCCATCAGAGAGCAACTGAAAATGTCTTAAGCCTTTTTTTTATTATAAAAGTTTTAAATTTCTAGAAAAGTAGAAATAATAGTACAATGCATATCAATATATCCCTCCCTCTAGATTTTATAAATATTAATATTTATTAAAAATACTTTGCTTTTATGTAAAACTCTCCGAAATCTTTTACTATAACCTTATTTGCTGGCATTCTAAAGAAACTTTTTGACGTGGGCCTTTGTATGGCAAGCATTTTGAAACCTTATTGCCTGGGAACTTTTTAAAAAGTCTTTTCACATTTGTATGACAATCAGCTGGATGTAAAATGATAGGTATGAAATTATTTTCTTTAGGTATTTAAAATTATTACTCTATTATCTTCTTACACCCACTGTTGCTGCTGAAAGTTCTAATGTCAATCTTTTTTTTTTTTTTTTTTTTTGCTTTTTTTTTTAAAGAAAGTTACAGGGAGGAGTGAAGTCAAGCAGAGGCAGGCAGGAATGAAGGGAGAGAGAAGGAAAAAGCACTTTATTTTTTGTTTAGTTATTCATCTTTGTTGCTTCCCCTGGCCCCAGGTCTTTTTTTGTTTTGTTTTGTTTATCTTTTTTATTGCAGAAACTTTGACTTTACACATTAAAATAAGCTCATACTATAGAGTCCCCCCCATTCCTGATATATGTCACCACAGCTTGCCCGCCACCAAATCACCAAGTGTTCTTCACCACTGTCCAGTGGGCTCCGCCACCACTTGCCACTTGCCCCAGTCCCATTCCCTATTTGTAACCTCAGTTCTCAGTTCCAAGTCAGTGTCCAAGGATTGGTTTTGTTTCATCCATTCCTTTGTTTAAGTTTATTCACTTTCAACCCATGTGTAAAGTCACCTGATATCTTTTTTGTTTGTTTGTTTTACTTATTCACTTAGCATAATCCCCTCTAGGTCCTTCCAGGTCTTGAACCAGGAACCTTGGGATGTACGTGAACTACTCCCACTGTACTAAACTGCTAGGCTATCAGGACACACCTCAATCTATGATTTTTATCATTTGTTTTTAAATTTCACCATTTGGTACCCTGTGTAGATTTTTCTTTCTTGCACTTTCCACTCTCTATGTAAATCTGAGGTCATTTATTTTTTTTAAAACTGAATACACACACAGAGACAGAGAGAAAGACATATATGTGTATATTATACCCACCTCTCTCCACAGCCACTCCCCACAAAAAAAGACTGAGAAATCTAAGAGACACAATTATTAAATGTAATATGTGAGTCCGAATGCATACAGACCAACTATAAAAAGACATTTTTGAGACCACACATTTGAGAAATTTGACTATGACCTAGTATTAAAGAATATCAAGGAAGTATTGTTAATTTTGTTAAATGTGATAATGGCTTTATATCTATGTAAGAAAATGTCCACATATTTTAGAATACATTAAGTATATAATTTGTTTCAAAATACTTCAACAACAACAGACACACATATACACCTAGGTAAATGTGGCAAAAATGTGATAATTGTTGAATTGAGGCAAAGGACACATGAGACTTCATTCAACTTTCTCCCCTGCATTTGGAATAATGCATAACAAACTATGCCTAGCCTCTAAAGAAGAATGTTGTAACGTATCTTGTTAACATTTATATAATCTCCCAAGTCTTCATGTTAAAGAATGCTTTATAAATTCTACCTGAACAGTTTTATGCTCAGCCTTTCTTACTTTGTTTTCATAGTAATCGGTGATACTCATGGAACTCTGTGTCATCACTTTGAGATCATTGCAATAACTTTATGAGTAGCTATTACTGCCATCGTGCAAAAAACAAACAACAAAAACAACTAACAAACATGTTGTTGCTTTTTGAAGACTACTAAAATATCTCACCTAAATTTTCCTTTAAAAAAAAATCCTTTCAGCATGAGGCTCATTTCTGAAAACATTGATCTTTTTGCTGCCAACTTTCTAACTTAGCTAGGAGATGTTTTTCTGGCCATAAAAGCAATATATACCCACTGTATAAAATTTGTATGACATATAAAATTATAGAAGAGGGGGAAAAATCACACTTAGTCAAAACACCCAGATGCAGCAATGAATATCACTGTAATATATTTCTGTTCACTCTTTTAAACATATGGTCTTATTAAATACTGAATAAATACAAGAGAATATTTATTACCTACATATAAAATGTAAGGAATAAAAACAAAGCAAACGTCGGCCGGCCCACCACCCAGTTAGTTAACCAGACCTTGGGATCTTGGCTGTCCCATCCCTTCCTCATATCCAATCACATTAAGGTGTTCTGAATTTTTATTTTGATTTATTTACTGTTTTATTAATAGTTTTACCACTTATGTATGAAGCAGTTTCATATAGTTCAACTGGGAACCCATTTCTCAGTAAAATATTATTTTATACAGTTTTGACTTCTCTATAAATCATACTGCATGTACTTTCCCTGCAGTTTGCTTTTTCACCATCTTGAGAGTCATTCATGTTGATTTGTATAGTTCTATTATTTTCTTTTCTCACTGCTCTATTGTGTTGTATAAGCCACAGTCTTACACATTTTTCTTGTCTATTCTGCTTTTAATAAATCACACTTTTATTCCTGGATATAACTTATATTTAATTAAGATGAAAGTATGTACATAATTGATACCCTGATTTTTTTTACCTAAAATTACTTAAGGTAAATTGTACATGACTTTTTAAACTTCATAAATACTATATAAATGACTTCATAGTATGTACATATAATAGTTTACTTAAACATTTACCTAATGATGAAATGTAATCTTCCTCTAGTTTTTCACCAATAAACAAGTTTTTTTAAGTATTTTGTTGGCTATGTTAACCAAAGATTAAACACAGTTAAAAAGAAAAATAGTGACAAGAGATGAAGAGTTACTTAAAATGCAGCAAAGAGAAACAAGAGATGGAAAGTGTGAGAGAGTTTTTAAGATCTATGGACCACTGAACGCAAAGGCCTGTCATTTGACCAGTTGAAATCCCAGATGAGCATTATAGAATGCAGAATGAAGGGATAAAGGAAGAGTATTCCAGAGCTGATGGAATATACAAACATACAGATACAGGATGCATAATATAATATCAAGTAGGATAAACAAAAATAAACCAATCCCTAGATGCTTATAAGGAAACTTAAGAATACTAAAGACAGGCAGAACTGTAAAAACAGCAAGAGATTTAAAGAAATTAAATACAGTTTAAAACATTGCAATCTCAAAATTAAATAGGACATATTAACATGAACTCATGCATTACTTGTCTTTTTTAATAACACTGTCTCTCTGGAGAAATGGCTGATTCCATGTCTAGTGCAGGAAATGGACAGGATGGACCTGCGAGCTCTCTTTGACCCATAAAGTAAGGAAATTGTCAACCACTAGAGTAATATTAAAAAGGCCATAGGAGCTAACTTAAAGGGACATTGGTTAAAGATGGAATATTTCAGCATAAAAATAATTACAAAAAAAAAAAAAGACTACATTTTATGGCTCTTACCTAAAGCAATGTATAGACTTAATGCACTCCCATCCAAATTCCATTGACATTTTTCAACAAAATAGAAACAAAAAAACAAAATAGAACAAAAATATTTAAAATACTCTAAATAGTCAAAGAAATCATGAAGAAAAAAAGTGGAGGTACCACACTCCTGGATTTTGAAACTATATTACACAGTGATAGTAATCAAAACAGTATGGTACTGAAATAAAAATGTATACGCAGACCAGCAGCATAGAAGAGTCCCCAGAAATAAACTCACACGTTAGTCAGTTAATTTACAACAAAGGAACCAAGAGCATATAATGGGGAAAGATAAGACTTTTAAACAAACTGTATAAGGAAAACTGACAGCCATATGCAAAAGAATGAAACTAAATCACTCTCAAATACCCTAAACAAAAATTAATTCAAAATTGGTATGCCCTGGTGAAGCAGCGGTTAGGTCAATTGTCTCCAAAGGAGCAAACAACAGGAGAAGCCCAGGAGAAGCCTGGGTTCAAGGTCTGGGTCCAAAGAGAAACAACCACTGTGAACCACTGAAAAATAAAATAAAGATGTTTCCTCCTCCTCTCTCTTCCTGCTGCCTGGATATTTGCCTTCATTCCTGTCTGCACCTTTCCTTGGAAACAAATTTATTCAAAATTGATTAGCGACTTGGACATAAAACAGGAAACTATAAAATACACAGAATAAAATATAGACAACATGTCCCATGACAGTGGCCTTAAAGAGGTCTTTGGGAAATGTACCCCATGGCAAGGAAAAGAAAAGCAAAAACTAGACAAGTGGGACTGACTACTCAAGCTAAAAAGCACAGTGAAAGAAATTATCGTCAAAAACAAAAGACATTAGACTGAATGGGAAAAGATATTTGCACATCATATATCTGACAAGAAGTTAATATCCAATATATATAAAGAACTCATAAAACTCAACAAAACAGAAAAACAAGTAATCCCATCAAAAATCAAGTAGACAATTTGAACAGACATTTCTCTGAAGAAGACATACAGATGACCAACAGGCTCATAAGATATTCCTCCTGTCTTGTTACTAGGGAAACACAAGTTAAAACAGCCACCAGATATCACCTCATACCTGTGAGACTGGCTGTCATTCGAAAGACTGGAAATAAGTGCTGGTGAGGATGTAGAGAAAAGTGATCACTTTTACATTGTTAATAGGAGTGTAAACTGGCACAACCATCATGGAAAGCAGCAGTAGAGAGATTCCACAAAACATTTTAGAATGGAAATTCGTTAAGATCCCATTATCCCAATTTGGGTATTTGCCCCCAAAAAATACAAAAACACTAATTTACAGAGATATATGCACCCCTACGCTTATTGCAGTATTATTTACAATAGCCAAGCAATGTGAACGATCTAACACCCATTGACAAATAATGGATAAAGAAGATGTGTATCTATACACAACAGAACTCTACCAGCCCTAAAACAGATGAAATCCTGCCACTTGTGACTACATGGATGGATCTAAAGGGGATTATGCTAAATGAAATGTCAAAATGAGAAAGACAAACAATGAATGATCTCACTCATATGTGGAATATAAAAAAATAGACAAAACAAAAACTGATCCCTGGACACAGACAACAGAATTGAGGTTACAGGAGAGGAAGGGGGTGGAAGGATGGGAGTGAAGGGTAGTGGGGTCCAATGGACATAGGCAGAGAACTATTAGAAATTTGGTGGTGGGTGCAGTATGTTATCATATATGTGATGAACAGTGAATCTACACATCTAAACTTACATTATTTTGTTATCAAAGTTACCTCAGTAAAAAAGACTGCATTGTATTAAAGCACATGAAATATATAAACTTCAATGATTTCATAATCCCACACACATATGCATACACACACACACCCCTTATCAGTCACCTGATTAAGACATCAACTGCATTTCTATTTTTCAAAGGAAAGGTGAAGGTAGGGATGAAGGTGAGCAAGCAGGCAGGCAGGTAGGAAGAGAGAGGAGGAAGAAACATTTATTTACCTTATTTAGTTGTTTACCTTAATTGTTGCCCCTGGCACTGGGTTGCAGCCTGGGTCCTTGGGATGCATGTGGAATCACCTGGTGAACTTATCTGCTAGGCACACTATCAACTGCATTTCAGTCTAGCAGATGATGAAGACAGGTTTCTAGCAGATTAATTCCAGATAATAAGTGGAGAAGGAATGAGAGGATTAAAATGCAATCATGGCATGCCCTGGTGGAGCAGCTGTTAGGTCAATTGCCTCTGAAGGAGCATAGGCCACGTACCCCTGGGTTCAAGTCCTGGGTCTGGGGGGAAGTAATCAGTGTAGCAACTAAATAAAAATAAAATGCTTCTTCCTCCTTTCTCTTTCTGTCAGCCTGCCCACTCGCCTTTGTTCCTGCCTGCACCTTAAAAACAGGCAATCATCGTTTTATATTCCTTAACTAAGCACTGGACACATCGCCTCAAAGAACCGCCACTAAACACAACACACTTCCTGGCATGATGCAATAGGGGCTGCACGGTGCCACCTATGACAGGTTTGTGCCAGAATAAAATAACCTAAATTGTCTCAGTGTTCTAAATGTAACTGCCAGTTTATGGGCAATGCAGAGCTAGAAGAACAAGAGAGAAGACAGCAGTCAAATCTTTGTTTTGGGGAAGTCTACAAGACAGATGACCTGTTTTCATCAACAAATAAATGGCATAAAGAAGGTGATACAGGACAGTGAAAAGAGACTTAAATGCCATACTAACCAAAGGTACAGTGTGGACTTAGGATGCAGAATCGAACAAACCAACTGCAAAGAGATGTTTTGGGAACAATCAGAATTTGAGGAATTTGAACATGTGTGAGGAATTAGATGATATTAAGAGATTAACATAAGAATCAAATCAAGCAAAAAAGTCCCTTACCAGGAATATGATCTGATATATATTGATAAATGTGTATATTCCATAACTGACCTTAAATGCTCCAGAAAAGAAGAAATAAAAAATGCCTCCAAGAAAGCATTGCAGAGTAAAGGAAGCGCAATTAGTGAAATGTTGTTCACTGTTGAAGACAGGTGGGAATTATAAGGAAGCTCATTAAACTCTACTCTCTACTTTGGGGTACACCTGAAATTTATTTTTAAGTAATTAGTAAAGAAAGTTTATATCATCTACAAAGAAAAACAATCAAATAGAGAACAGAATATAGCAGAATGATGTACCCAAAGGATTCAGAGAAAATAGCTGTCATACTAGATTATGTATTCAACAAAACTATCTTTGAAGAATGGATGAATCAGTGACATATTTTGATAAATAAAAGCTGAATCTATAACCAATACACCTGTACTAAAGAATTAATAAAGAATTATTTTTTCAGGAAGGAAAATTATACTAGAAGGAAGATCAGAATTTCAAGAGCAGGGCATACTCTGATGGCTCAAGTACTAAATCTGTGCCTGGGGCACAGCCCTACATACAATTCAAGGATCCAGGTCTGGGACCAAGGGGAAACTACTAAAAGGAACAACTGAATAAATAAAAATGCTTCTGTCTCCTCTCTTTTCTTCCTGCTTGCTTCTTGCCTGTCTTCTTTAAAAAAAGAATTTCAAGAATGATGAGCAAATAAATTGGTAAGTAAATATTGTTTATATAAAATAATTATAATAAAGTCTAATTCATAGGTTTTAAGATCCAAATGAGAATAATTTAAATAATATTAGTACCTAGAAATATGATGTACCTCTCCATTTCTTTAGCTTTTCCTCTTTCCTCTTAAGTAATCCTTTAGTTTTCTTCATATAGGTGCTGTACATTTTAATTAATTTAAATCCTAGCTATCATATTTTCAAAAAATAAGCCTAATATAAAATTTATCATTTTAACTGTGTATGTATATATATATATATATATATATACATGTGTATATATAGTTTTCAGTTGTTATTGGAAATGGAATCATTTCTATTCTATTTTTTTTCTTTAACTCTTGGCTCTGAGTCTCGAACTTAAGTCCTTGGGCTTTACATGGTCTGCATCTTAACTGCCTCAGTCACCTGAGTAAGGAGGCACCCAGAAATGGCATCTTTTGACCTTCATGGTTTTGGGTTTTTTTTTTTCATTTTTTTTATTATAGTAACTTATTCCACACATCAAAATAAACTCATATGTATAGGTTTCCCATATAGCAGTTTCCCCATTTCTCAGATATATGTCAACACACCCTGCCCTCCACCTAAGACCTTCTTCATGTTTTGTAATCACTTATTACTTATATGTCAGAGAATTGTTTATTTTTTATGCTAATCTTGTACTAGTTAACTCTCATTACTTATAAGAGTTTTCAACTAGCTCTTTTTTCTAGGTACATTTCTGCAAATAATTCCTTACCAAAAATTATGCTTTCTTTTTGTTCTTCTTGTCATAATAGGAGTAATAATAGTCATAATAGGAATATTCAATACAATATTATATAACAACAAAGATAATGGACATTTTTGTCTTGCTCTTATATTTCATGGGAATACTCAACATTTCACCATTAAATATGCTACTGATTTCTGATTACAATCTTTTGTCATGGGAAGGAAGACTTTTTTTCTGCTTCTGGCTTGCTAAAGCTTAATGAATTCTAATAAAAGGTGAGGTTGCATCAAAGATGGGTTATCTGACCTCCATATAGAAATCAAGAAGAATTTCTTCCTCCTCCTCCCCCTCTCCTCCCCTCCCCCCTCCTCTTCCTCCTCTTCCTCTTCCTCCTCCTCCTCCTCCTCTTGCAGGCAGAAATGAAGCAACCAGGCAGGCAGGAAGAGAGAAGACGAAGAAGCACTTTATTTTATTTAGTAATTCATCTTATTTACTTGTTTCCCCGCCCTGCGTCTTGAACCGGGGCCATGGAAAGTATGTGGACTGTGCCTGGTTTAAACCACTAGACCACCAGGGTTTGCCAGAAATTTCATTTTATATTTTAGAACATACTTTTCAACAGTCCCTTTTTCTCTCTGTCCCCAATTTTCTTTTACCCTGGAGTTACTCTGGAGACCCTCATACTCCCCAAACCTCAAATTGTTCGAGACCCAGTGCCGCGGCTACCCCACCCCGCCAGTAAGTTTTCTTTCTCTAAGAGGTGCCCTCACCCTCCTCCAGCCTCCTGGCTTGTCTTTCTTTTCCCACTCTCTGGATCATACATTTCAAAAATCCCTGGGATTGGGCTGCCGAAGTTTCTTCTTTAGAGAGCTGGTTATGGGGACATGCACCCCTCCCACCTGCATCCACCGGGCTCCCCGGCTCCTCCCACTACCTGTCCGCTAGGCCCACCCCCAGAGCCTCATTTCGGACTCTTAAATACTGATTCAACCCTTCCTCGGTTCTCCGGGCAGTCCAAGCCACTGCAGGTCTGCACCACTGCGCACACAGGGATGACCCCACATCTACATGTTTAGCCCTAAGCCCTCCCCAAAGCTCCAGAGCTGTCAAATGCTCATCATCTCCCACAGGACATCCCTCAGGGCCTCATATCACGGGTTCTAACCTTTCCCTGACTCCCACCGCATGATCCTCTCCTGGATACCTGGGTTATGGGTGTCATACATGGGGAAAACGCGAAGTCAGCTCACCTCCCCTTCACACTTGCGTTTCAGCAGAACCCTCCTGGGCTCTCTCACCGCACACCCCACGGCGTGCAAAGCAGAGGTGAGCTGCCGGCGCCCTCTGCTGGTCATCTCAGAACGACACTGCCTCGAGAGGCCTTCCAGAGTCACAGTCCAGGACAGATTTTGATCTTGGGTTTCTCTGCTGAATAGTTGCTATGCCCCAAACAGCAAGGCGGTCTACAAGCAGTGAAGAACGAATCACCTCCTCCCCTCCCAGCCCCTGGACATCCTCACTGCTCGCAATTCTCACTGAGGAACACCACCCCTCTGGGTATCCCTTCCCCAGATGCTTTCCCTTTTCTCTTGGCTCACAGCTCAGGTGGGCACTTCTGGAAGCAGGAGACCCCCCATCACCTTGAGCTCAAGACGACAGAGCCTACGTGTGGGTGGACGTGCAGCCGCTGGACTCTGGGGGTGGATGGGTCTCATCTCACTCACCTTCAGAGACAGGCCTCCCTCTAATGCAGCTCTGAGGGCATGAAGCTTAAAAGGCATCCTTTCTCTTGGATGGAGGGAGTGGGAAGCCCTGTGTCAGGTCTCACCGCTTGGTTCCCTGAAAGCATCCCACTTTTCATTCTTCTGCCACAGCTATTAAAAGTGTAAGGGGTGCCCCTGGTGGAGCTGCAATTAGGTCAATCGTCTCCTAAGAAGCAAGTCATATACCCCTGGGTTTGAATCCAGGGGGGTGGGGTGGGGTGAACCTGTATGAACAACTAAGTAAAAATAAAATAAAGGTGCTTCCTCCTCCCTCCTGCCTGCCTGCCTAGTTGCCTTCATTCCTGCTTGTACCTTTCCTTTGAGAGAGAGAGAGAGAGAGAGAGAGAGAGAGAGAGAGAGAGAGAGAGAGAGAGAGAGAAAGTGTCCGGGCTCATAGCCCTACCACTCTGAGACAAGTACCTTAGTCTAACAGAGAAATAGACAAATTAACAAGCAATCAAAGATGGTAAGTGCGGGCCAACAGTTTTTAGGGTCATTCAAAAGGTGAATTCAATGGGCTTGTGGTTAATCAGTCATTCAATTCATATTCATTGAATGTTCCTGACTTCTAGACATCGTGTGGAGGCCGAGGAAAAGGGTGGTGGCAGTAAGTCCCAAGTTCCTAGCATGAGGCAAGCTGAGCATGTGATTTATTTGAGATATCCAAGAGAGAGGCCCAGCAGACAGTTGACAAACTGGTTGGAACTCAGGGGAGAGAGCAGGGAACTGATAAAACCTGGTGAGACCCTCCTCGGGGTGGGTGAGCTTTCCAGAGAAGTGGGTAGAGTAGGAGAGAAGAGGACCAAGAAGAGAGAAGCTGGTGGGGGGAGTCACTGGCTCTAAAGAAGCTGCACAGGAGCCCACCGAGCCCACTGGGCAGCAGGCAGACCAGAAGAGGGACATGCGGGGACATGAAAACCCTGGCAGTGCGTCAGGATCCGGAGGGCAGCAGTAGGAGGCCCTGAGTAACAGAGACCCTGAGAAGGGTGTGTGGAACTTAGCCACAACACGGGCATGCGGTGACATTTCTGCCGAACGCACAAGGGCAGCCGGTGGGCTGCAGTGGACAGTCTGGGGACCAGGAAGGGGAAGCAGTGACTGAGGAAGAGTGGGTGTTTGTTTCATGGGAGAGACCCCAGCAGGTCTGGCAAGGGGAGAGGAGGTTGAAGATAAAGGACAAGAGAAAGCGACAGAGTGCATCGTATGACATGTGCCCAAATCATTTGATTTGCCAAAAGTAATCTGGTTTGAGATGGATGGAATTACTTAAATATCCAAAAGGGCTAAGTCAAGTAAATGTCTAAGAATATGGGATTCATTGAAAAAGAATTTTCTAACAATAGGCAACTAATTAGAAAAAAACACAATACCTAACAATATAATTTTAAATGTTTCCTTTTATTACTTTTTTATTATTATTATTACAAAAGAATACATCCTGAGGTGTGCCCTTGTGACTCCAGTGACTGAGAAACTGGTGTGTGGACCATGCAAAGCCCAAGGACCTGGGTTCAAGACCCAGGGCCAGGGTGAAAAGTCTAAATAAGATGTTTCCTCCTTCCTCCCTCCCTCCCTCCCTTCCTAAAATTCTCCTCCCTCCTTTCCCTTCCTTCCCCTCTTAAAAAAAAAGCATACATACCAGTGCACCCTGGTGAAACAGTGGTTTGGTCAGCTGCCTCTGGTCAAAGCACAATCCATGTTCATCCTAAGAACTCCAGTTTGCATCCTGGGCCAGAGAGAGCAACCAAGATGTACAACTGAATAAAAATAAATAGGAAGCTTTATTCCCCTCTTTCTTCCTGTCTGCCTGCCCCTCTACTTGCCATCATCCCTGCCTAAACCTTTCCTTAAAAAAATTTTTAAAAAAATATATATATACTGATTTCAGGAAATAGTATCAAACAAAGGTACCTAAAGTACATCCATATTTCCACCCACCCAAAGTCACTTAGACTGGTATTTTTGGTTCCAAGTCCTTTGTAATTCATATATCATTATTCAGCAAAAACTGGGGTCATGGTATGCATATTAGGTGTGTGTATTATTAATCTGCTGCAGAGCAAATGACCGCAATTCTTGCTGGCCTAAAACAACAGATATTTATAGTTAATCCTCATTATTTATATATTCTGTATTTGTGAACTCGCCTACTCATTAAAATTTATTTAAAGCCCTTAATTCAATACTCAGAGTGTTCTCATGGTCCTTTGCATGTATGTGCAGAACAGCAGAAAATCAAGTTGCCTTACATGCATGCCCAGCTGAGGCTGAATAAGGTCACCCTCGTGTTTCAGGTCTCATACTGTAAACAACTATCCTTTTCTTCATCTATTTTTTTGCCACATGTTTCTTTTTTGCACCTTTGTGGTTTTTCAGTGATCTCATTGTTTAAAATGCCCCCTTTAGCACAAGAGAATTGTAACATGCCTCATGGAGAAACCACTTATGGTCTGTTCAGATTTGAGTTATAGTGCTGTTTGCCTTGAGTTCAATGTTAATCAACTACATACATGAAATAAGGTGTCCGTAAATAACACTGCAAAACAAGGTTATTGTTGATCAGTTGATGACAACGTGACCAGAGGCTCCAAGGACCCTAACTTAGCAGTTCTGCTGGAAGCAATGCAGAGACGAGGGAGGCTGATGGGTAGATAGGGCTAACTGGCGGCCAGGAGCCATGGAGCAGAGGTGGCCTGGGGCAGGAGTACTGCACCTGGTAGAGGGAGGTAGCCACCACTAAGGTATGGACGTGAGGTTAGCACAGTCACTCTGGGTTGTAAAAAGTGTATTTGACCCCCAGGTCAGAGGGAGGGTGGGCCTGGCTGGGGGCCAGTGCTGGCCAAGATAGGCCTGGTTTTGTGGGTGGCAGCCAGGCCCCAGGACACGAGTCACAAGGGACTGGGAGTCGTGGCTTATCAGCCTCATCTCACCAGCCATGCTCCAGCTCCCCGATCGCTCCAGCCCACTGCCCCGCCCAGGGGAGAGACTGGAAATGGACTCTCCTGGGTTTTATTTCATTCATTTCTGCAGTTAATTGACCTCTGCAGCACTTCCCGCCTGCCCGCCCCACCTCCAGAGAAGGTGCAATCAGGAGGAAAAGCGGTGTGTAATAGCTTACACTTACTGACTACAGGCACTGTTCTTAGGGCTCTGAGTGACTCAACTCGTTTAATTTTGCAAGTCCTTGAGGGAAAGAGATATTGTTATCTATATTCATTTTACAGGTAAAGGAACTGAGGCACAGAGAGGTTAAGGGTTTTTTTATTTTTTTTTTTTATTTTTTTTAAAGGAAACGTGCAGGCAGGAATGAGATGAACAGAGGCAGGCAGGAAGAGAGGAAGAAGCATCTCCATATTATTTCATTTTTATTTTAGTTGTTCACACTGGTGGTTTCCCCCAGGGCCCAGGACTTGAACCCAGGGGTAGTGACGTGCTCCTCTGAAGGTGACTGAGCCAACTGCTGTTCCACCAGGGTGTGACAGAATTTTTTATGTTTTTTAAGGTAAGGTGCAGGCAGGAATGAAGGTGAGTGGGTAGGCAGGAAGAGAGAGAGGGGAGGAGGCACTTTTTATGTATTTATTTTCAGTTGTTCATCTTGGTTGTGCCCCCACCCCGAGTCTCACACCTGGGTCCTTGGGATGTATGTGGACTATGTCCAGTGGTCTTATCTAGGTCACTAGGGCATATACCAAGGTTATGGAATTTGTCCAAGCCCACTCAATGAGTAAGAAGGGCTTGAGTTTTGAACCTGCGTGGGATTCGGGTCCATTATCAAGGCTAAGCTACCCCAGTAGAGAATGCAGTCTGGATGCCCCCACTGTAGTGACCTGGGTTCTGTCTGTTTGTTTATAGGGGGAGGGTTCTATGTGGGAGCAGGATTCTAATTGCTTTCAGGCTAGGAGACCCCTGAAGGTGAGGTGGGTGAAGATGACTGTTCGGTTCTGGTTCATAACAGTTTAAAGACAAACCTCCAGGCTGCCAGGCAGATTGGTGGCCAATGTGCAGCGCTGCCACCCTGTGGTCATGCAATGAAGAACAGCTCTTCCCTGTTCCCTGGAGACTTGAAACCAAAAAGACTCCAGGGTTCTCCAGACCTTTGGGTGCCTGAGGCCCTGATGACACAGCCTTTCCTTGCAGAGGAGGTGGCTGACGGGGCACCATCAACTTACAGTGTTTTCCAAGCTGTGGCTGAAACCCATTAATGCTCATGAAATCTACGTAGAGGGTCACAACAAGTATTTTTAAAAGGAATTTAGAGGAAAAAACAATACTAGGGTGCATATGTACTAACTGCAAACATCATCTTGTGGAACTTAAATAGACAGATAGATAGATAGATAGATAGATAGATAGATAGATAGATAGATAGATATACATATACATACACATGTGTGTGCCCCTGTGTCTGCTGAAATCCATTTTCTCACTATGGTATGAGGTTAAAAATGATGGAAACTGAGTCAAGAACCTAGATTCCCTGGGGTTAAGTATTTTCTTCAATTTATCATATCACCTACATCCTCCTCTGTGCCATATTTAAAAACATGGCTGTTTCTTTCTTATTTTATGAGAGTGTTGTTCCTCACTATATATTTTTTGCTTTAATTATGGAAGTGATAAAATTGCACATTTTGTTTATGAGTCAAGCAATCCTGGACCACAGAGAATAAAATGAGAACATGTTCTCCTTACTTCACACTCAGGCACATAGGTCACCCCCAGGAGCAGTTAGGGGGCTTCCTTCTAGCTTTCTTTCCATAGCTGAACAGACGTATGTGTGTATGTGCACAGTATTCTTACTAATTCATGTTCAATAAACTGCAGGTGCTGGTGTCCGCATTTCTTCCACTTACAATATTTGGAGATCCTTTCCTGCCTATAGATGTAAATGTATCACGTTCTTTTTAAGGGCTGAGTACTATTCCACAGTATGAATGAGCTCACCATATTTACATGACCTCCCCCTGTAGGTGCCTTACCCAACTGTCCAGTGAAGAGAACAGCTCAGCTCCCCCAGTGAAACCTCACCTAAGGCAGAAGCCGCCTTCTCTCTCATTCCCCTACATTGAGGGGATAGATTCTGAAATGAGGTATGAGGAGAGTGAAATGAAGGGGTAAACCTTGAAGGGCTAAATAAAAAGCTTCTAGAAGGTTCTGCTGCCCCCTCCTGTGAGCCACAGTCTCTTTCTGAAACAGCCCTCCTCCCATCTCTCTCCAGAGCACTCATCTCTTCATGCCAGCCCAGAAACATCAGGGCCCTGCCCTTCCCAACAGCCTCTCTCCTCGCAGCATTGGCCAGACCCTGCTGGCAGCAACCACAGCCTGGCATGAGGGAGCCTCCAGGACTGGGAGACGTTTGCTGAGGGTGCTTAGCAACACTCTGAGTTAATTATTTAATTGGGTGAAACATCCATTAGGGAGGATTCTCACTTTCCAGACAGCCTGTGAGTAAACATGTCGAGAAGAGAAGAGTGAGGTGTTGGCGAAAGCTGCCATTCACCCTGGCTCCTCCCTCACCCCCCACTCCCCAGCTAGGCAAGGGCACCAGGAAGGACTCTGCCCAGATGTTTCTGTGGGCTGGGCCAGGACAGGCTGGCCAGGCAGGCCTCCTCCAAGACAAGCTGTCTGTGAGGGGGTAAGATGCGGCTTGGGACCCTCCGCCCCACTACCAGCACATACAAGGAACGTTGCAGTCATGAAAGCCCACTCACAGCAGGTAGCTCACTGCGAGGGGATCTAACTTGAGAATCCAGTCACAGTACTGCTGGGAGAGATGAACACTGAGGAAGGTGAGGCTACTCAAAGATTAGCAAATGTCGGAAGCTCCACAGTCATAGGGAGAAGATGGTGTTTACCATAGCCCAGAGCCGGGCTATCTAGTCAGACCTACGACCTTGGGGGGCCAGCAGCTGGGAGCTGGAGCTACAGCTATTGGGGGGCACCTGGCAGAAGCTGGCTACACACATAGGTGCCACTGGAAGAACAGAGAGAGAATGAGAAACACTCGGGCCTTTCCTCCCGTCCTACACTCCAATTCAGGGCCTGCACTGGTTGAGCGCAGCAGGAGACCAGAGACCAGGGCAGCCTGGGAAACGTAATTCCCTGGGGCCAGCTCCCTGCATACAGGACAGATCCAGGGAGGTCAGGAAGGTAACAGAAGTGCAATCTGGCCATTGTTGCAATCACCAGCACATGAGCCAGAAGCTGGAGGACTAGTGGTGGTGCTGGATCTGCTGGTGTGATGGAGATTTGCTTTATCCAGGAGAGGAAGACCTGTGTCAGGGTTCTGCTGCGGGTGCGCAAGAGAAAGAAAAGGACTGATTGTCCCTGTGCTTCTCAAGGTCCTGTATAGAAACACCTCTGGGCATTTTAACCCAGAAGAGATTTAATACAGAGAGTAGGGTGCTTTCAGAATTGCTGGCGAGGCCAGAAGAGCAGGCCCAAACTGATTTCCAGGACTGATTTCCAGAACTAACCCAGTGGCACTACCATCTCTGAGACCATCCTTTGAACAATGGATTCAAAACTGTCTTAGCTGGAATACAGAGACCAAGTAACCGGAATCAAGGCGCTACTGACACTGTCACCACTGTCTTTGTCTCTTGACACCCAGAAACTAGAGAACAGAAGGGAGGAAAGTTCTACAGGAAAAAATTCATGTTTCTACAATTTTGCTCATCATTAGAAATAACCAGAGGCAGAAAACGGCCTCGGCTGCCCCTTCACCTCCTGAATTTCATGAGTGCCATTGATAGATGGGATCCAATTCATCTCCACAAACCTAGCTGCAAGGGAATCTGAGGACTTGTCACTGTAGCTATTTGGCTGGGTATGAAGAGAGGGATAAAAATAGAGTAGAAGAGGAGGAAGAGACTAAAGGAAGACCCTCCCGGGGAGGAGTCTGGCATGGGCAGAGGCACAGAGAGGTTTGAGTGGTGCGCCATGTGTGCAGGAAGCCTGGTGGGGGTGGCACGCTGAGAAGGACAAGGGGTGAGGCCATGCCTGGGAGACTTCCTAGTGCACCAGCATGAGGCCACTCAAGAGCATGGAGGGAAGGGGAGCTGGCAGGTCTGGGGCAGGTGCAGGAACTAGGAGGCAGGCTCTGGTGAGGGAAAGCGCGGAGGCTCAGGGGTACACCAGAACATGGGGAGACCCTTGCCCACGGGGATCTAGCTCTCTACCACCAAGTGAGCATCATCCTGGGTTGGAAAATGGGCATGGCCCCGGGGAACTCAGCTGTGCTGACAGCTGTACTGGAGCTGGGGCTGGCCCTGGCCAACTGAGACCCTCTTCTAGAGAAACAGCACCTCTCTCTCAAGAACAGCCTCGCTCCTCCTCTAACCTTCTTGGATTACCTCCGCCTGAGCTCCTGGATCCAGGGCCAGCTGCGGGGTACGGCCAGTGCAGTTGCCCAGGCTGCATGCTCAGAGGAAGGCCCTTGTGTCTGCTTCAGTGCTCCGCCATCGCCATCTTGAATGTCTCAGCGATTTTTTACTAAGGGGCCTTGTATTTTCATTTTGCACTGGGCCCAGCAAATTGTAATGCCTAGAATGAAGAACAATTTAAGAAAGGTCCCCAGGACTCCTGGGGGGGTCTGGGCATCCCGTGGACCTTTCAGGGAGGGTGGGTGGAAAGCCTTGCAGGGCATTCAGCCTGTGGTTTTAGGTTTCCTGTGCAGCACCTCTGATTCTCCCACCTTGCACACCCCCTGCACATCTCTCCATAAACAAGTGTGACTTCCTAGTACCCTGTACCTGGCCCTGCCCTAGACTCTGAGCAGAGGGCCTGTGCTGCCTGTTTAGTAGACATGGGCCCCTAGCCCCCGCAATGCCGCAAAGGCTGTGTGCAAGGTGGCTGCTCCATGGAATGTGCTAAGCTGACCCAAAGACCAGGCTGGGAGTCTGGGTGGTGGACTGACCGGGTCTGATGGACCTCTTCTGAAGCAGGAGGGGAGGAGGGGGAAAAGGGAGGGAGAGAGACTGCCTGTGTGTTTGTGTGTGTGTGTGTGTGTGTGTGTGTGTGTGTGTATGCGCGCGCGTACAAGAGAGACAGAGAGAGATGGAGGGAGGGGGCGCATAAAACAGAAACAAATAAAGAGTTCAAATGTGAAACGATTAAAAAATAAATCGAAGGGAGTGAGATAAGGCAGTGGAGCCTCTGCTCCCTAGTTAACATTCATTGGATTGAATAATCAGGCTTCATTATCTCAAATTGTCTGCATATTTGCCCTCAAAATGCTAATTTACAGTTGGCTGGGAGCAGTCTCGGCCTATTTTGACTAAAATATTATTTCACTTTATTGAGCATTGTTCTTAGCTGTCGGGCATCTAGGTTTGCGAGGGAAAGGAGGGGAAGGAATAGAGGGAGAGAGGAAAACATTTTCTATCAAAGCTCTGCCTTGCTCAAGTCTGATTATGGGCTCCCTGTTTTGCGTAGAAATGGCATTTCTAAGCCTCCCAGTAAAATTAGAGTCTTTATCATTTTCTTTTAGGGGATAGACAGTTTATCATTAATCTCAGAGAAGGAAATAGAAATAATTTTTTTTTTTGTTTTACTGAAAGGGTGAAAAAATCTTGCTCATCACTTCCCCCTCCCTCCCAGGCACTGAGGCAGCCAGCTCCTGTCTTCCACTTTCTCCGTGACCTCCAAGGGCCTGAATGCTCTGCTTCTTGCCCTTCTCTGTCCTCCAGGCCCCAGTGACCAAAGAAATGGTCTCACATCAGTTCTGGAGTTTCTCAGACTCTCAGCCCTGGAAGTTTACAGCTGTGGGCTCCAAATTTCATTATAGAATTGAATTAGCTCCGTGGAGCTAAATGTCAGTAACAATCAAGCATCTTTGTTCATATATGAGCTCCGTGTTGCAGACAGCAAGGTGTGGGCCCAGGGTGGCATTCTGTCCAGGGATGGACCACACTAAAGCGGTCACACTCTCCACCCCTCACCCGGTGCCCCTGCAAATAAGGATAGGAGGGCGTGTGAACTGGGTCAGTCCTGCGCCAGGCCAGTTTTGTCTCTCTGAATCACAGGGAAAAGAAACTTCAAATTGTTTTATTCTACCCTGTTGTATCAGATGACAAAACTGAGGCCAGGAAGAAGTTCATAGTTGGCAGTTACATGTAGTGAGGGGGTCATCTGGGTGATTCCTGTCACTACTGAGGAGACTGCTCTCATTCTTTTACATTTCTGAATGTCCCTTGGGGTCAGTCCTACTCCTGCTCTTTTTTTTTTTTCCTTCTCTTCCCACCATAGTTCTCCCATAAGCAAGGAGTGGTTATTCTGGCACTCTGTGAGAAGGTTCTGGATGAGTGGTGCCTTCTGACCTATCTTTACTGTGAAGGCCAGCCCAAGAGACAGTGTGCCCAGCCAACAGGCCTCCAGCTATCCTACTCCAAAACCAGCCCCTCCACAGCCAGCCAGGGCTTCCCTCTCCTCCAAAGCCTGAAAAGGACAACCTCTTCTGCTCAGTCCCAGAGGAAGCAGAAGTCACAAGTCCCCAAGCCAAGGTCCAAGGTCACGGTGTGCAGTGGGCAGATTGCACCTTGCACAAGGGCACCTGGCCAGGTAGGCAGTAGGACTGAGAGCCAGTTCCTGCTTCCTTCACTGATTCCTCTGCCCTGGCATGGGGCTGCCTCTGCCCAGAAGGGGGTCATATTGATTAGTTCCAGTCCTCCAGACTGACCTACTACTTCCCACCTCCACTGCCCCAAATATCTGAGCCAGCCTTCTCCCAGGGCTCTTAGGAATTGTCTTGGGCCTGAAAACAAGTACCTGAATTTAGGCCCAGATTTGACATGTCCCCCACCTCTCCTGCCTGGGATCTGTGTGATGCATGGAGCTTTGCCATTTGTAATCAACAGGATTTGAGACCTCCAGGCACTGGACTCTGTCCACTTATTGTAGTCAGTGCCTGACCCTGCCTGGGTCTCCATGCCCCTGGTCATAGCAGTTATTGCTGTCCCTCGGTCTCCTGACCTCCTGAGACACTGGACTTTCTGTGCATGCTTCCATAGCCAGCCCAGGCCAAGGGGTAGTAGCCTCTGGTCAGGACCAGAGTTGACAGTGGGGGATTATCATCAGGCATTTTACACAGAGGTTTCTGGAAGGCAGCATCACAATATAGCCTGCAGGCACCCAAGCCACCTACATGCACCAAGAGCAAACATTATACAGACATCCCAGTCAGCACTACACATAATCTGCTCCACAGGCACCATTTCCCTAACACTTAGCAAACACTCCAAACACAGAGACTCAACCCAGGAGCTTCTCTATACATACACCACACTCGGCCAACACCAATCTACCTGCCCCACAGAGTTCACACCCACCCTTCACTGAAACCATATCTCACACACACACGCATACATACCTGCCCAGGCACACACATTCCTACACAGCAGATACCACACACACACACGACAGATACACACACTTCCACCCACTCACACGTGCACAGGCACATTCACTACAGTTGGTGGCCATGTACCTGGTTGGATGTAA
Source organism: Solenodon paradoxus (assembly GCA_004363575.1). Classification (NCBI taxonomy): domain Eukaryota; kingdom Metazoa; phylum Chordata; class Mammalia; order Eulipotyphla; family Solenodontidae; genus Solenodon; species Solenodon paradoxus. The sequence goes on along the minus strand of RJWH01005765.1, from coordinate 20,415 downwards.
GAAAGCTGAGAGGCCCCAGCACCTATATGCATTGGGGAGGAGAACTGATCCTTCCTAGTTTGCCTGATGCAATTACTAAATCTGAGGAACAGATCTCATAGTACAGAGAGGCTTCCTGGAGGCAGAATCCTGGCTTCAGCCCAGCTCTGTCACGGCAGAGAAATGTGACCTGGATCATCCTCTCCTAACCAGAAATAAGGCCTAAGAAGGACGTAGCCAATGTCTTCAGATGAGGTGAGTCTCGTGAGTGTCCTTTGTGTCTGTGACACAGTACATATTGAGGGCCACTCCAGACTGGGAGCGCAGGCCAGATAAGGAATTCCAGGCCCATCTTGGTCTCTGCTCTCAGGGAGCTAGTTTGTAGCTGTAGAGAGAAGCAGAGTTTAGTGTCAGAGAATGTGAGAGCACACACACACACACACACACATGCACAGCAGTTGTGCACATTCACTCTCAGGCAGAGGGCCTAGGGATTAACTGGGGTTCCAGGTGAAGCAAGCAGCCCTCAGGACTGGGGTGACCAGTCCTATGTAGAAAGAAGAATTCAGACTTGAGATACAGGGTCAAGCCCACCCAGGTCCCTGTGGGTCCTCCCCCCTTACCTAAGTAGGACATGCTCTGGGGGCTCATGTCCTTCAGTCTGGGGTGTGCCTAAGCAAGTTTTCGGTGCTCTCACAACCCATCTTTCCCTTGGCAATGTTCATGTCTTTTCCAGCGACAGTTTCTGCCTTCAAGTCCAAGGGAGCTTGGCTGGACAGGGACACCGGGTGGAGGGAGTCTGAGGGGGATGGAGGATCCTGACTGCCTCCAAGGCCCAGGTGGGGAGTGGGGTGCCGGTTCCTGATCCGCCTGAGCCAAAGGCTCGGCTCTAATCAATGGGCCGCAGCCCGCGGGAGGGACTGGGCCCAAGGATTAAGGGGCGAATAAGGGCAATTATAGTCGCTCGACAAAGCTCAGTTTTCCTCCGCTGAGCGGCTCAAATTCCACATTTCGGATGCAGCGCCTGGCTCAGCCTGTTTGCTCGGGTAGCCGGGGCCCGGGGGCAGGAAGCCAACTAGCAAGTGTATCGGAGATTAGGGCGGGCGGCAGCGGGGGCTGGTGCTGGGCAAACACGCGGCGGCCGCCTCAATCCCCCGGCCACGATTCAGCCCGCGGCGGCGCTGGCCCCTCGGTGACTCTGCAGGGGGCGGATGAGGGGGCCCTGGCCCCACACCGCGCTGGGGACCCTCCGCGCCAGCCCCAGGGGAGGCTCGCCGCCAGGGCCGCAAGCTGGTGGAGGAGGGCGCTGGGAGGCGCTGGGGGTCACCGAGCGGGGCGATTCCGAGGCAGCAGACCCTCGGCGGGGAGCCACGGATTTCCTCCCTCCTTTCCAAAGTTAGGAAGTTTGCACCTTCTCCTACTTACACAAGGAGAACCAAGTCCTGGAAAATGATCCTGATAGGAGAATGAGAGAAAGAAAGAGGGGGAGGGAGAGCAGAACCGCACGGGGTCGGGAGGGCAAAGGAAGGGCGTAGCAGAGGGAAGACGGAGGGCAGAAGAGGGCACGTCTCCTTTAGTCTCTCGTACCCTCCTCTACTCGCCCTCCAGGCCTGGCTCTAACCCTCCTCTCTCCCTGCACCCCTGTTCTGCGTCTGCCGGAAGGGTGGGACAAGGAGAAAGAACTCTTGGTTGGGGTGGGGAAGGTAAAGAACCAAAGAAGGAATGTGAGGACTGGAGAGTCGCGAGGTCAGCAGGCTCGCGGCGGTGCCTGCGGTTCCTGCTGGTCCTGGGCGGTGTAGCCCTGGACCTGGAGTGGGGGACAGCGCCCCCTGGTGTCCTGGGCACCGCGCTGCTTGGTACTAATCGCTGCCAGGGATTTGAGTCCTCGCTGCTCTGGAAGGCACGTCTCTAACAGACTTGCAGCAGCCCGGGGGACGTGTCCAGAATCTTAAGCCAGGGCCCTAGAGGGTCAGAAGTACAGAAGTTTCTACCACTATTCTGGGTGCTGAAGGGCAAACACCGGCCTCTGCCACGTTCCCCAGCTAGAGTTCCTTCGGTCCTAGCCTGCCCTGCCCTGGCAACTCACCCGCAAGGCACGCTCCTTCCGGTTCCTAAGCAGACTGACCATCCCTACAGACATGCCTTTATTCAGGCTTCTTGGTAGACCCAAACACGCCCTTACCAAGGCACAGCTAGTGTCCAGCTTCTTCCTTCAGGAAGCCTTCCAGGGCCTCTCTAGCTCAGGGGCCCTCTGAACCAATTTTGCATCTGATTCCATCTCAGGTTTACTCTGTGTGGGTGGGTGCGGGTGAGGGTGGGTCCTTAGCTTTCTCTCTTCTCCTTCAAAGACAGACTAAATGTTCTGTTGCAGCTGGAGGTCACGTCAGGGATAGGATTCCCCCTACCTCCAGACACATACTAGAACTTGAAAGTGCAAGGGGCTGCTACCTCAGACATGTGCCTCTCTCCCTCAGGAGTGACAGTTTCCTTCCCAGGGATATCTACCATGCCTCACTCTGACTGGCTCCTCTTTGCTATGGCCCATAACCACATAGTATCTTGAGAGAGAAGACCAGTTTGTAACCATCCTCTTTTTGGAGTAGTTATGAAGTCCTTCCTCCTGCCAGTCACACTTCCGAACTGAACAAACAAGCCTGTCGCTGCCCTGTGCCCTCCCTCCCTCTTCGTGCTCCCCTAGGTCCTTATTGCACTCTTGGGACCTTCAGAAATGAACAGGTCAGACAACCAGTAGTTCTGAGAGTTGGGGGTCCAGGCTATGGGTTAACTCACCAGGAATTGGCCCTCATCATGGGTGGACACACTGACCAGGCAGTGCAGTCTGTGGAGGCCAAGGAAGCAGCCTCAGCCAACATTTCAAACACACATCTCTCATCCCAGGAATTGCACATTTAAGAGTCTCTTCTGAAAGTATCTGCAGGGAACATGAGCCCATAGGGATGCTTGTCATGAGGGGAAGGGGGAAGCCATCTTAAGGCTCATCAGTGATGGGGTGACTGACCATTCCAGGCTATTCAACGATTTCTTTAAAACGAGGGGGAGTTATATATACTGACATGGTGAAGTGTCTGAAATATAGTGAGAAATATGGCAAGTTAAAGAAATTTCATGATTTAATGCAAGGGTTTTTGTAAAAATCATAATAGTGTATGCACAAGACAAAAAAAACCTGATAAATGCTGTTCACAATCGTTATTTTGTTAGATTATGGAGGGGTCTTCATTGTCTTAACAGTAATTTTGGTATTGTTTTATGTTTATGTTTTATAGATAAATGTATATGTATATATACTTACATATGAATTGTTTAATTAGAAAAGAAAATGAAGTCTCTGAACCAATCTTGTCACAGAAAGGCTTTGCCTGGCAGCACATTTAAGTTTGGGAAGGGTTGTGATCTAGAAGCAGGAAGACATACATACATACGCACGCACGCACGCACGCACGCAAGCACGCATGCTGCCTCCTCCCAGGTTAGAGAGTGTAGAAGGCGGGTCACTTTCCTCAACCCCTATCAGGATTAGGAAGGGAACTGGACAAAATCTGTGTCCACCACCTTCCTTCTCCCTACCCAGGTTCTCTGACCCTCCAGGCACAGCTCCCTGCCAAGCTTCTCAGACTCCTGGTTTCATTTCCTGGAGTTTTTCGGAGTCTGCGGATCAAGTTGATGGTATTGAGCCCCCTCTCTGCTGGTACAGCCACCACCCATTCCCTGACCTGGGCTATTGAGACTGGGAAATATGGTGGCAGAGGGGCACAGAGGGAGGGGGCGTCGCTATCACACGGTCTGTGCGCGCCCCCTGCTGTCCACTGTGAAAAACGACACCCTCCATCTGCGCGGCCTTAGTACCAAGTTTCCAGGCGCAAGGCCACCTCTCACTTTGGCCGCAGAGAAGCGGCCTGCAGGCGCTGGCACTTAACAAGCAAAATGTTGCCTCCAGGAATGAGCTCAGCACTCACTGAGCCTATCATCCTACCCCACAGGGGACCTAAACGACTTAGATGTAGGACCAGATGAGGTTGTCAGCCTAGGTTTCATGACAGCAAGACCTGATCTCAAAACACTGGGAAAACTGAAGGTTTCAGCTCTCCAGGACACTATATCAGGAATTCCGTGGAGACTGAGAAAACACTGCCTTGCCTCCTACAACCCCAGAGCAGCGGCAGGCCTTCTATGTCCTATCAGCTGCCCACACCTTAAGGCCACCTGACCTGTGCCTTATAGTTAGACAGTGAACACTGACAGGGTCCTCCCCAGCAGCACGTCCAGGTGTGTTCTGAGTCGACGGAGAAGCACTAGCACCTGAAGGAGCCCCCTCCCTGGGCCGAGGCTAAAAGTTCCTTGAGGAGGGAGGGGCAACGAAAAGTCCAAACCCCAGGGGCCTGGAGAGAGGAGAGTATCCCCCTTCCTTCTGCCACATACTACCTATGTCGATTAAATAAGTAGCTTACCCTTCCTTCTGAGGCTGTATTGTACTCAAAAAAATAGCTTTTTGAGTAAAAAGAGATTTATAAACAATTCTACTTTTGTAAATATAAAATCTCTATATAAAACAGTCTTACATATTTTACATAGACCCATAAATAATAAATAACAAATAGCAAATGCGAGAGAGAGAAAGAAAGTGTCTTATTGGGGAGGAAGAGAGAATTGTCCAAAGGATGAGGCTAAAAAGAAAAATATAGAAAGAAGAGTGGGGTCTGATATGGACCTCTGATGGCAATAGCCATGAATGAGGAGGAGAGATGATCTCAACTCTCTGCTATTAAGGTCTAAAAGAGTGGGACATTATTTAAAAAGAAAAGTGTGCTTGGTGGTCCAGTGGTTTAGTTAACCAAGGCACAATCCATATACATTCCACAGACCCTGGTTTGAAACCCAAGGCCGGGGAGATAAATAAAATAAAATGTTTCTTCTTTTTCTCTCTCTTCCTGCCTACCTGCTCACCTTCATTCCTGCTTGCACCTTTCCTATAAAAAAAAAGAATAAACTTTGGTGAAGGGCATGTTGTGTTGAAACACAATTAAGAAATGGGGAACCTATACGTAGAAAATTATTTTATTTAAAATTATTTTAAAATTATTTTAATTATTTATTTAATTATTTTAACAATAAAAATTAAAAGAAGAAAGAAAAAAGAAAAAAGGAAATGTTTCCCTAAATGCCAGAAAAGGGTTGAGAGTCACTGGATTAAATGATGAAATAAAAATGATGTGAAGAGGTCGGGGAGGAACTGGCAGCAATCTGAGTTCAGGTTTTTGGGGTTTTTTTTGTTTAGAAAAACTACAAATTTGAAGTGATATGGTAATATTTTTGGCTTCTCAACCCTTACCCAGAATTCCCGGTAATCTTGGACCCCAAACTCGGGTGTCAGTTTAGCTGGCTTCATTAGTGCCCCTAAGAGGAATACCTGTCCACAGGGCAGGCGGATGAACTTCCTACCCAGCTCACATTCTCTCCCCAACCCCCACACAAGCCTCAGTTCCCTGAAAGTGCTGTGTATTTATCATTCTTTTCAGATCGCAGCTACAGTCAACAAAGTTGGTTCTAGTAGGTGCTGCTAATATCAGTTACATTCATTTACTCATTTAACAATATGTGTGGGTTGATTATCCTGTGCTAGTTCAGTGTTTGCTACCAAGAGAAAAAGTAGCAAATGAAGATAAAAAAGCTCTCCCCTTGGAGAGTTTACATTCTCATTGAGAGTGATAATAAAAAATAAATAAGTATGAAAAATATGTGTGTAGATATTAGTAAGTACTAATTAGTAAGTACTATGAAGAAAATGTATGCAGCACAGAGAAACAAGGAATGTAGGATGAGACAGAGGGTTAGGGAGCCCTTGTTAAGAAGGTGACATTTTTCCCCCTTTTTCCAGCCCAAGTCTCAAACTCATGTCTTTGGATGTTAAATGGCTTGCTCCTTAGCCACCTGAACCACAGAGATGTACCCAAGAAGGTAACATTTCAGCAAGGACCTGAAGGTGAGGGAATGAACCATGCAGATATCTGAAGGACAAGCATTCTAGATAGAGGACATGGCAAGTGCAAAGGCCCTGGGGTAGGAATGTTCTTGATCAAGACGAAGCCAGAAGGCCAGTGTCACTGGAGCAAAATGAGAGGGAGGGATAATAGTAGACAAGGTTAGAAAGGTAAGAGGAATGAAGGGTCATGTTAGCCCCCTACCTCGAGTGACCAGGTGAGTCAGTGGGGTGTTACTGAGCAAAGAAGAGACATGATTGACATGTTCACCAGAACCACTGAAACCACTGGTTTCAGATTGGAGTGGGGCACAGGTGGAATCAGGGGAGCAAATAGGTATCTACTGTGTTATCCTAGCAAGAGACAGGAAGTTTGGTGCACAGTGATACCACTGCAGTTGTTTGAATGAGGTCAGGATATATTCTGGATATATTTCAAAGGAAGAGAATTGTGAGAATTATGCTAATGAATCAGAAGTGAGGATGAGAGAAAGAGTGAATCCAAGGATGACTCCAAGTATCTTTGGCCAGAGCAGCTAGAAAGATTAAGCACCATTTACTAGGATTGGGAAAGGTTGCAGGAGGAGTAGATACGGAGGTGCAAGATTCCCCCCAGCTCTTACAACGTGAAAGTGCACAAGCCTGACGTAATCCTAGTTCTGTCTGACTCCTGCTCTTCCACACTGCCCAACCTGGAGAAAAGGTAAAGCAAGAGGCTCCTATCCCTGCACCCCTCTGCCTTCAACCAGGTCAGCATACTCTGGGGAAATTGTACATTGAGGGGTGCCCTGGTGACCTAGTGGATACGGTCACTGGACATTGTCCACATGTATCCCAAGGACCCAGGTTCAAGACCCAAAGCCAGGGGAGATCAACCAAGATAAACAACCAAATTTAAAAAACGCTTCTTCCTCCTCTCTCCCTGCCAACCTACTCACCCTCATTCCTTCCTGTACCTTTCCTGAAATATATATATATATATGTATATATTTGTATATAGATGTATCTATAACATTCTAACAGTTTTCAAACAGAATTGTACTTAGTTTTTGACTCTGCTGCATTCTGCAAACTGTCTTCACCTGTATAGATCCATCTACTTACTGAACAGGCACTGTGATTTGGAATTGGTCTTAGCCCATGAGATTCCCAAATCATTAACCCTCCCCTGCACCCTCTCCCAGGTTGCTACTAAAGAGACCAGACAATGTTTGTGTTATATATTATTGTATAATAAATCACTCCCAAAACTGTGGTTTAAAATAACCAATTTGCTCACAAATATGGGGATCAGGAATTCGGGCAGGGCTCCACTGGGATGGACTTCTGCTTCACGTGGTGTCAGTGAGGACCTTCTATGAGGTTGCAGTCCATACTGGCTCCTTAGGCGTGTGACCGATGCAGTTGCACAGGACACCACACTCAGAGGGACCCTGCAGGTGGCTTAATGCTCTATTGCTATCTTGAAGTTTTTCATCGTTTTTAAACAACAGACCCTGTGTTTTCATTACAGGTGGAGCCCCATGTTGCATGGTGGATCTGAAGTGCAATCCGATGGTGACTAGGGCTGGAACATCCAAGATAGCTTCATCACAAATCCAGGCTCTTGGCAGCTTTGGCGGGGAGGTGGGAGCTTGTTCTTCCTCTCTGTGCGGCCAGCTGAGCCTTCTTCCCATGGCAGCTGGATCCCAACAGCAAGCAGGTGTCAAACAGCTTCAGATCAGAAGGCCAGCCTGGGAGGTTTATGAGTGACTTTCTCCATCTCCTATTGACCAAAACAAACCCCTAGACTTGATCCTTAAGAAGAGGGGATGCAGAAATGTCAAGGCCTTTATGCGAGAGAGCATGTTGGAAGGAGGTACCGTTACAGCTGTCTTTGTAAACATTTCCTGCCACACATTCTTTGTGTCCTATTTATTCCACAGGCCAAAGTTCCCAAGAGGGCAGGTAAGGCTGCTTGTTGCGTTTGCTCCCATGGCTTTGAGTCCTGCTCTGTCCCCACAGCCGCCACACTTCCCAACTAGAGCTGGCTGCACTGGGTTGTCTTGGGTAGGGCCAGGGGTCTGATTTGTCCACTTAGACCACAGACATGACTAAAGGACTGATCTTGGCCAGAAAGGCCACGACCTCTGTTGATAATGTCATTGAGTGAGCTGTTAGGAAAGGGTGGGCCATGTGAACAGGTACAGGAAGCCTGGGGACATGGCTCTGCCTCCTTCCCTCTGAGGACAATTGGAATGAAAACTCCAAAGCAGAGACAGAGTCTCTTTATTCCAAAAATGGTTCCTAGACCATCAGAACTAGCACTATTTGGGAGAATGCTAGAAATGCAGACTCTAAGGACCCAGTCTAGATCTCCTGAGTCAGATTTACAATTTAATTAGGTCACCATGTCATTTACCTGCATGCTAATTTTTGAGATACTGGTAGACTCTAGAAAAGTGGTTCTCACTTAAGCTAGAGAGTGGAATCACCTAGGGAGGCTTTACAAATCTGAAGCCCTGGCCACATCCCAGGCCAACTAAATCAGCTTTTCAGGAGTAGGACCCTGGGAGACATATTGTGTTCCTCCCTGTGCAGTTTCCTGGTGCGTGAGGAAGTCAAACTCCAAACCCTTCCTGACCCAGGACTCCTCACTGGGCAAGGACGTTCCCCCCACCCCAGCGCCATGACCCTTCTCTGGAAAGCAGGGAGCCAGGGCTATGCTTCCTGTGGCATCCAACCCTCCCCTCACCTCAGCAGAAGCTTGTAGATGTTAATTTTCTCAGATTATTCTTGAGTCCCTGGAGGCTCTGAGTTCAGCCCATACTCCCCCTTCCCACGCCCACCCCTATGTTTGAAGCCAGGACTAAAAGGAACAGCTCTCTATGCAAGTGTGAACAGCAAACAAATCAGTCTGGACACAAACAAGGACATTTCCTAACAGGAATCTCAGTTCATTGCTGAACAAACAGCCAGCCCAAGCCCCTGCCCCACTCTTAGACCTCCAGCTGGCAGCAAGGTCCAGTCTCTGCACCTGGCCTGGGTAATGAGGTTTCCCAGGACCTCCAGTGCCCCTCCCCGCCCCAGTTCTGGCCTCACCTGTCCCCAACCCCCAGACATAACCTTGCCAACTTTAGTAGAGGGTAGCAAAGGCTTGGTGACAACACCACAACTTGTGGAAGAGCCTTAAAAATATTACAAGAAGACAAGAGAAGGTCTAGACTAGTATTAATGGCCTGTATTCCTCTCCCTGTCTAATACCACCCAACATCTACCTTTAAAACACACAAACCCAGACTCCACCACCACCGCCATCACTGTATCATCATCATCACCACCACCACCATCACCATTGTCATCACCATCATCATCTCTATTTCATTCTCTGCTGAGCACGGAAAACTCTAGGTTTTTCCCTTCAACTTGTAAGACACATGGTGAGGTCATACACATAACCCAATTCTTTCCACGTTAACAATGGCTCTGAGTTTCTGGACCCTCAGATCAGGTCTGAATGTCGATAATACTGAGAGGGGCAGACCCTGATAGGCAGTGATTTTCTCTGTCACCTCTTCTACTGGTATGGTAAGTTCAGTCAGTTATAAGTAGTTAACAATAGTTGATCCGTGAAAGGATTGACTCTCTCTCACATGCATGTTCTTCTACTACAATTCCATCCTCCACTTACCCCCAAAGGAAAAAAGTACCCCTCCCTCTCTAAGAACCGTGGACATAAAGGATAAACCAATTCGGTTTAATGCAACTTCAACTATTTATGCGAACACTCTCATTAAGGAATTTATTTTTTTAATTTGTTGTATTGAGGTAATGTTACTATTTGGGTAGATTCACTTTGTCAAATATATATCACACCATGCCCACCACCAGATTGCTAATATTTCTCCACCACTGTCCATTGAACTCCCAGTACCCTTTGCTCACAACCCCCACCTTCTTCCTTTAAGAGCCTCAGTTCTGTTGTCAGAGTCCAAGCATTAGGTTTTTTAAATTAACTTTATGAAGAAATATTGCATCATGACATTATTAGATTTAAGGTGTATATCATGGCAAGCGTTAGTTTTGTCTGTTCATTTGCTTTGCTTCTGTATATTCCACAGATTAGTGAAATCATTCAATAGTTGTCTTTCTCCTGACTTATTTCACTTAGTATAATCCCCTCTAGTTCCATTTATGTTGTCACAAATGGCAAGATTACATCCTTTTTTAAATAGCTGAGTAGTATTCCACTGTGTGCATATAGCAAACCCTCCTCATCAGCCATCTGTCAGCAGGCCCTTCATTCGTTCCTGTTTCTTGGCGGTTGTGACTAGTGCTGCATTCAGCATCAGGGTGCATGCAGGTATCTGTGACATATACCTGGAAGTGGAATCTCTAGATTATGTGGTAGTTCTATGTTTTAGCTTTTTAAGGAACCTCTATACTGTTTTCCAAGTTACATTCCTACAAACATTATCTGGGGGTTTCCTTTTATCCACGCCCTTTCCAACACTTGTTTTTTCTTAGTCTTTTTCCTGGCCATTTGCACCAATGTGAAATGATACCTTATTGTGTTTTGATTTGAATTTCTCTAATAATAAGTGACAATGAGCATTTTTTTTGTGTGCCTCTTGGCACTCGGTATGTCTTCTTAGGAGAAGTGTGCATTCAGATCTTCTGCCATTGTGGAATTTAGAGGCAGACATGCCCGGATTTGAATTCTGATCATTCACTCACTGTAAAGCAAATAACTTAGTTCACCACAAACCAGTTTCCTCAGCTGTAAAATGAGAATTACATTATGATTGTGGGGATTAACAAGGTGGCATAGATACACACCTACACAGTGTCTGTGATACAATATGGATTTGGGATAGAGGACCATCCCCCTTAGTTGCCCCTTTCTTCAGAAACTGAAGGAATAAAAGAGAGCATTCATTTCAGGACATGTGTGTATCTACTATGTGGTAGGCACTGCGGCAGACATGACTGGCGGGTAAAATGACAAATAGGTGCCATCGGGACGTGGTGCAGAATGGCTGCAGGCTCAGAGTCCTGGACTAAGTTTTGCCCTTTGACCAAATCACTTCCCACTTAGTTGGACCTCACTGTCCTTCCTTTTCAGTACAACAAAGGGTTTTAACTAGTTTGCTTCTAAGGTCCTAACCAGGTCTACAGTGCCCCAAGTGACCGGGAAATGTGCGAGCATCCCTGAACACAGCTTGCTCGCCTTGGCCCTGGCCCTTCCTCCCTGATCACTCCACCTTCCCTCTGTTTTTGCCCATCCTTCAGGTTGGGAGTTGCCAAGAGGTCCGCACCAATCAGCCCTTCTCTCACGTCTCACAGCAGTGTCTTTCTGTATGACCTCACCCACTCCTGGGCCTGGATAGACTTTCTGCTTGTTGAAGGTATGTGTAGAGGAAACTTGCTGGACTCTGAAATAATACCTAATCTCTGTCCTTCATAGATCTATAGAGTTTGTCCCTTTAGTTTCACAGTTGCATGAGTCAGTTGCAGAAGGGTCCCTCTGCTCCTCCCTCCTCCACCATGAGACTGTGAGTTCTCAGTGGGAAGAAACTGTAGTCTTCACCCCTTTGTACTCCTCATAAACCCAGCCCATAAAAGAGGCCTCAAACAAATAGATGTTTGTTGACTTCGGTCTAATTGAAGAGCATAGGATTCAGAGAAAGTCTTAAAAGCAGCATACATAAGAAAAAGTTAGGAACCACTAAGTAACTACAAAGTGTAATGTGTGTTAGCACACATGGCACCTCCCTGTGTCACTGTGCATTCCGGGAAGAGAGGAACAAACAAACAGGCTTGTTTGTTCTTGGCCTGTCAGGTGCTAGGGGATGAAGGAGGGGCAGTGAACTGGAGCTGAGATGGCCAGGCATGGGGAGGAGGTGTCGGGCTTTCCTCCTCGGTATCTATGGGACCCTCTCATCCTGGAGGCTGGGCTTGACTTGAGGCCTAATATGTGTGGGCCTTCCACATCAGCTCCAAAGACAGGCATACTCCCCATTTAGCACCTATCATCTGGAGAGACGATTCCTTGTGGGAAAATAAGAGAGACTGAGGGGGCTGAGACGTGGGTGTGTGGACCACATACAGCCCAAGGACCTGGGTTCAAGACTCAGGGCTGGGGTGACAAACCAAGAATGAACAACTAAATAAATAAAAATCTTTCATCCTCCTCTTCCTTCCTTCCTTCATTAAGCGCTTCTTCTTCATCTCCCTTTCTTCCTTCCTCTCTTAAAAAAAAAACAGAAAGAAAGAAAAAGAAAAGCGAGAAAGACTCATGAAGGTATTGGGAGGAGAGGCCACATAGGGGCCTCCTAACACATCTTCCCCCTGTTTCCTAGATCCCCAGTGGCTCTGGAATTCTGACACTGGTCTTTGGAGCTATACTTCTTCTCTTATTTGTAATCAAGTACCTATATCTGTGCAAAATCTTTGGTTGACCAAAAATTTACTTGAACATTACAATTAAAAGAGATTGAAGAGCTTGGGGAAAGAATATGATGAGTCATAACTTTAAATTCTCATCTCTAGTCCCATGTAAGAAACCCGAAAGTGTCTGTGCTATCCTGTGGGACAAATTATGCTCCCAATCTCACAGGTCTCTTCTGTTAAAATTAGGCAGTTGATTGGAAAGGACTAGGATCATGAGTTAGGATGGAAACATATGGACATATTTCAATGAACCTGGGGTCTTTGAGTCCTTAAGTTCTTCTGAACCTCCTTTTCTAGTAGAAATAGCCCTTTTAACCTTATCTGGGGAAGCTAGTAATCCCTTGCCTGAAGGATCTGTAATGGCCTTCCTGAAGTGATGGCCTTGATTTTTCTCAGGATCCACCTTGACAGCTTCTCATTGCTAATAGATTCAAGTCCAAAGAGGCTCCAGAGGGTAAAGCACAAAGCATGTTCCATGGGAAAATGTGATCTTCACAAAATAATTGAATTATTTTGCCAAATTTTCCAAAAATCTGAGAAAATGTATAGAAAACTCCCTAAAGTGTGAGATCAAAGTAGAAGGAATAAAAAGTTAGATTAGACTGACTTTATTCATTGGAGCACAGTAGAGATTCCTGATTCAACATGTGAGCGTGAACAGTTTTAACGGTTTGCTCAGTCGGATGATTCAAATTTGGAAGCTGAAATGCCAGAACTTCTTTAGTGCACTGTAGGAGAAATATCTAACAAAAGGAAGATTAGAATGCTGGAGTAGACTTATCATACAAAACCTATCATATATATACATGTGTGTGTGTGTATATATATATATTCATCATATAAAACCTGTTCCCTAAACATGTGCCCAGGAAGGTCCAGAGGACACTCGTCACAGAGCCTCTGAGAAACACATTCATGGCAGAGCTCTGAATCTTTGAAGAGCTGTGTTGTGGTTACTCTCCCTAGGCCAGAAATGCCTGCAGGAAAAAATGGGATGATAGGATCCCAGGTTAGCAGGGACTAAGTGGTGGTACTTAGTCACCAGAAACAAGTAGATATGGCACTATAACAGCTTCATGATAAATGTGGCCATGATAGGAGGGATAGAGGTTACACATGGGCTTAGTAACACAGATCTCCACTCACCAAGGTCAAACTATTTACAGCCACCACTGAGTCTCTAACATGCCAACAGCAGAGACCCATGCTGAGCCCCAAATCTGGAAATCATGTCACCTGTAGTCACCTGTCACCTAGTAGTTTCGTCTCATAGGAAGGAGCAGTATTTTGTTCTCTCTGGAATATACAGTTATTGTCACATGGATTTACCTTCCTTGTCAGCAATGTTTCTACCAAAACGACCATCCATGAACTTAAAAAAAAAAAAGGTGTCTTAATGGTGCACCCTTGTGGATAAGGGAAGGACCTGGGTTTGAGACCTGGGCTTAAAAAAAAAGTCTTATCTACAGTCAAGTCATCCACACAGGATTGCTTCTGACCCAATAATTCATTTTACAGTAATGGAATTTACTGATTCTATTAGACTCCTATAACCTTAAAGTAGCTGGTCAATAGAGTGACCTTCAGAGGTTATAACTCCAGGGATGCAACACTTTGCAGGACTTCATCAAGATGCACTCTAAATCAGCAAGCCAGGCGCATCCTGGTGGAGCAGAGGTTAAGTCAGTAGTCTCTGAAGGACGCAAGCCACGTACCCCTGGATTCAAGTCCTGGGTCCAGGGGTGAAACGACCAGTGTAAATAAATGGAAATAAACTAAAAATACCTCTTCCTCTTCTCTCTTCCTGCCTTCTTGCCTACTTGCCTTCAATCCTGTCTGCACCTTTCCTTTAAGAATAAAAATCGGCAAGTGACATGTCTGTGTCTGAAAATCTCAAGTGATTCTCTAGTAGACAGTGGATAGTTGGAGCATATTTTCATCTGTTATTTGCTTGGAAGTTTATTCATTTATACTTAAAGTCATTACTGATAATAAGGGACTTACTTCTGTCATTGTGGCATTTGTTTTCTATATGTCTTGTAGCTTTTTTGTCCTTCATCTCCTCTATTATTGTCCTCTTTTGCGTGTAGTTGATGTTTTTGTAGTGAGAGATTTAAATTCCTTTTCTCACTTTCCTTTGTGTACATCCTATAGCTATATTATTTGTGGTTACCATGGGGATTCCATTTCACTTTCTCAAGTTATAACTCTAGTTTGAATTGATACCAGCTTACTCCAATAACATACAAAAAACTATTCCTTAACAGTTTCAGCCCCACCTCATTCAGTTGCTGATGTCATAAAATCACATCTTTAGAAAGTATATACCCCCAAAACTAATCATTCTTTTAAATGCATTAGTTTCTGAAATTATGTAGCAAATAAGATTTGGAGCTAAAAACCAAAGTTACAGTAATACTGGCTTTTTACTAATCCTTTTTTCTTTAAATGTATTAGTCTCTAGAATCACATGGAAAATAAATAGATATGTTACAATTACAATTAATTTTTAAATATTTGTGAATTTGACTCCATCGAAAATTCCTCTTCTGAGTGCACCCTTGTGACTCAGGTGGCTGAGAGGCTGGCGTGTGGACCATGTCAAGCTCTAAGATCCAATTCAAGAACCAGGGCAGGATGATGAGGGTGGGAAGGAGGAGGAACCAAAATAAAGAACTAAATAAATAAAAATGGTTCTTCCTCCCCAGGTTTCCTTCCTTTCCTTCCCTCCTCCCTTCCTTCCTTCCTCACTTAAAATAAAAGTCTTTTTCCTAAAACCTACACAAAGATACTTTCCTGACCTAATGTGAAAAGTAAAATAACAAAGAATTTTTAAAAATTTACCCACACCTTCATGAGGCAGAGTAGGCGAAGGTTTCTTTTAAAGGACAAAAAAGTAGATCATTAAAATACATGAGAATTTGTTAATTTTGTTCCTAAAAATTTTAAGAATGAAAAGGCTAGCCACAGGGTGGGAGAAGTTTTTTGCTTCTATATATTATAGCAAAGGACTTGTTTCCCAAATTAACAGATTCACAAACTCCAACAAAGTTCACAGGACACAGGACTGTGGTTGGGCTGCAGGGGGAGGAGGGGAGGGCAGGAAGGTGGTGCAAAGAGCACTACAGCTCTAGTGGTGGGTGCAGGGTGACATAAACACAGACTGAGATACAATTTTAATAGCATAATGTGAACATCACCATGTAAACAAAAGAAATCATAAAATTAGTGGTTTTCAAAAAGAACTTAATTGCAAAATAACAATTTTCATTACGAACCTATATTGATGAATATTCTCACAAACTAGTAAGGAAAAGATAATAACTCAACACAAAAATAAGTGAATCACTTGAACAAGTACTTCTCAAAAGGGGGTATCTAAGTGACAGAAAAGTTTATGAAAGGATGCTCAGCATGAATAATCTTTAGGAAAACTGCAAATTAAAACTGCATTTTGCTAAAGATCACAGAGCTAGGTGATTTGAACTTAGGCAATCTGTTAACGTCTCTAGCTCTATTTTCTTATAAGTAAATTGGGGCTATATTTTTTCTTTAAAGGAAAGATGCAGGCAGGAACGAAGGGGAGCAGGCAGGCAAGGAAGAGAGAATAGGACAAAAAAAAAACACTTCATTTTATTTTTATTTAGTTGTTCACACTGGTTGCCTCAAACCACCACCACCACCACCCCCCACCCCCCACCCCCGCAAACGCACACCAGGAACCTGGGACTCAAACCCAAGGGTATGTGGCCTGCGCTCCTCTGGAGGTGATTGACCTAACCACCTCTTCGCCAGATGTGCCATAAATTGGGGATATTAATATCTATCTTTAGGAACTTATAGACTGAGGAGTAATAAGTGCATCAAGAGAAGATAATAACTATAAACTGAAATATAGTAAATTATGTACTGAAAATTCAGAGTTAGAGAGAGTAGCTGTATTTTTTTTTTACCTAAAAATTAGTACAAATAAACTGAACAAATGTCTATGAACATTCCACCTTACATGTTTTGTCTTGTTGTTGTTGTTTTTTGTTTGTTTGTTTGTTCGTTGTCTATTTCCTCTAACCCAGGACACAAGCTACTCCCAGGGTAACCCACTGGGACACAGACTACATACTTCATATTGATCATATAAATCTGACTCCATTCTTTCACTGAACCCTTTCAAAAGCTTAGCCTAGCTCGTTCACCATTATAAATAGTCTGTCTCCTCTCCATAACAACTACCACGATCTTATTTAATTCTTGCAACAATGCTATCATTAAGTATTTTCTCACCTAAGAAATGTTTTCACTTGACAAGAAATTGAGTGCATAAGTCACCTATCGAAAGTCACAGAAATATTCACTAACAAAGCTGAGATTTGAAGACAGGTTTGTCCCAACAACAAAACCCACAGTTTTCTGTCACAGTGCTCCAGTGTACCCCAATAGCATGAACTGTTATCCTTAGAGGCCAGAAAATGTGGGTCACCAGGAGTGCTGCTGGCACCCTGGCACAACCAGGCAGGCACAACCATCCTGGGAGTTGCACGGCTCCTGTCCTTAAAGGAAAACCATCTCAGAAAGAAACATGTTGAGAAAGTGAGCAGAGTATGTAGGATTTGGGGAGGGGGGTGTCTTTAGAACTTTCACCCTACCCCTCTAAATCTCATTGAGTCTGACCTCAAGTAAATGAGAGTCCCTCTTCTGATTTCTCATTCCATGCAGGTCTCCCTTCTCCAGGGTTCTCTCTGGTGTTCCTTCATCCCTGCCCCAGCCTCTCCTGGCCTGAACACAGTAAGCCTGGCCCTGGCACCCATCAGGTCAACTGTCCATCATTTCACCCCAATCTCACCAATCCAGGTTGCAAGGAGGTGAGGGGGATTGCTCATAAGTTGGGGCCAGTATTTGCTGGAGTGGGGAGAGCCAGGCAGATGGCCACTCCACCCAACAAGGTTCCTTCCACTCTTACTTGACAGAGCAGAAGGGACACATTTGTTTCAAGTAGCTGATGCCTATGACCTGGAACTTTCCACGGCCTGATAGAGTAGTTTTAACGTTAGACACCAATTTGTGGAAACAGATTACATTGGCAACTTGGGAGACAGGAATCCCTCTGAGCCCCACAATCACAGCGCTCACCAGGCACCAGACCAACTCTAAATGCTTGCATGGGTTAACTACCTCCATGAATTAACTACTATTATCCATTTTACAGGTAAGGAATACAAACAGTAACTTGTAACTTGCCCAGGGATGACAGCTAGTAAGTACTGATTATCCATGCATAAAACAGGGATACAAATATCTGCCCTACCTACAACTACATAATGCCAGGAGTTCTGCAAACCATCAACTCAAGGGCACTGATTTTTTTTTTTTTAAGGAAAGTCTCAGGCAGGAATGAAGCACTTTTATTTTCATTTAGTTGTTCACACAGGTTGCCCCTCCCCCCACCTCCCCATTGTTCCCCACCCCCAACCCTGGACAAGAACCAAGGGTTGTGTGGCCTGCGCTCCTTCTGAGGCAGTTAACCTAACCGCTACTCCACCAGGGTGCACAAATTAGTCATTCTTAATCTGGAATTGTTACAGTTTTCCCCTTTCACCTTTTTGGCTACAGAAAATATTTTTCCAGTGGGGCCTAGGTGGTGGGGAAGAGTGCAGAGAGTTCCTGAAAAGATCCAAGAGAAATTAGTAACCATAGCCATGTCTCCAGACTGAGAAACGGAGTGACTGCGCGGGAGAGCAGAGCATTTTGTTATTAAACAAAATAAAGGTAGTTAATGTTTTTAAAGGGTCCCCACAGTCACTAGTGAATCTGGGTGGAACTCTTCCTTCGAAGACAGCAGGCTAACGTCGAGATGGCTGGCGCAGGATCGCTGGCGAGTCGTGTAAGCGCGCGGTCTTTCCCCACGCCCGCACCAGAGTGGACGGTTTTAAACACAAAGGAGTGGGCGAGTGCTCTCCTTGGTGCTGTGCCCACTTTAACTCGCCCAGGACTGGATGCAACATCTGGGGTGTCGGAGATTTGAAGGGTCGAGACCCCGCAGCGCGCAGGAGAAAACGCGTAGAGACGGCCCCGCCCCGCAGCTCCCGCCAGGTTTAAGAGCCCTCTCGACCCCGGGGGGCGTCCCTGGCGCACGACTAGCTCCCCTCTGCGGTGTTCTCACTCGCCTCCGGTGCTACCCACCCAGCCCCCGAGGCCGCCGGCTCCCTTCCCCGCGCCCATCCGGCGAGGGCCGCGCCATGTCTCGCCCCGGGCGGCGTGGCGGAGGGCCCCCTTCTCCGTCTGGCGCGCGGCTCCAGCCCTGGCGCTCCAGCACCTCGCCCGCGCCCGCGCCCCCTGCGCTCCCGCGCCGCTCCGCCGACCCAGACACGCCTGCCTCCCCGCGACGCCTCGAGTCGTCCTTCTCCGTCGAGGCCCTCCTGGCCAGGCCCGACCCCCGCGCGCCCGCCACCCCTTCGCGGTCAGTCTCCGCCTGCGCCGCTCTCTGGACCGCTTCCTCCGGGACTCTGTCCCTGGCTCTGCCCTGGGTGTGCCCGGCGCCGTGGCTGCCAGCCTACCTGAGCGTGGGTCTCTGCCAGTCGTGCCCCCAGTCCCCTGCGTGGGGGTTGCGCGTGGCTCACTTCTACGGCCTCCAGGGCCTCGGCGTCACAGGTATGAGGTGTCCGGGTGCCCGCGACGGTAATGGGCGGGACGGCTGGACAGCGGAGGAGAGACGGTGGGTGCAGGATAGAGAAATCCGAGTTTGAGACCCACACACGGTTGGCGTGGAAAGGGGTCCTGTGGTTCTTGACCCTGACGTTAAGACAGAGAGGAACTCGCTGAGACCAGACCCCCCTCCCCGCGAGACTTTCCTACCACGCAGCGGGAGTGGGAGAAGCTGTGCGTGGGAGAAGCGGGCGGAAGGTACAGGTGGGGCCCAAGTTGAGACTCGGAAGACTGCCAAGGTCAGTGCTGGGGCGGAAGCGGGCCAACCCTGTTCCCGGGCTCCGAGTCCCTTGGCATGGGATTTATAATGTCCCTTGCTTCGTCTCACATCCCTTTTGGATAACGCTTGGTGGCGCCCACTTCCCAAAGGCTGCTCTGGTCCCCAACTCAAGGCCGTTGAGAGCAGCGATGCTGGCTGATTGTACGGTTCAGAGAGAGAGGGTGTCGGGAGGCGCTAAGTGCCCAGACTCTGATCCCGGCACGGAGTCTCACAATTGTGTGAGCTTACGCTCCAGACCAAACTGCTCTGAGCCTGCTTGCTTAGAGAGCTCCGAGAATAGTAGCTTGGGGCTCTGAAGTGCGGCATCTGAATTCCAAATGAAAACTTAACAGAGGGGTCACTTTTCTTTAGTGTTAACAGCCACCTGCACAAACTCTTGCCACTGTAACAGCCACCTGCACAAACTCTTGCCACTGTCTGGTGCGTGTGCGCCCATGTCCTCACCAGGAAAACAGAAGCAAAGTTAGCGCAAGTCTTTTCAACCCATACCAAAATTTCTGTAACACAATCTTACTGAGTTCTTCCTGCCCTCCCATCCTGCATTTCCTCAACGATTTTGAGCTGGGCATTTTATTAGTCTGTGTTGCAGGGAAACCTGGGCCCTCTACCCACATCCAAATTCATACCACTGAGAATCAGGCAGTCACTCCAAGATACCTTTTTCTAACCTCCCATACACACCTGAGGTCTGAAGTGCAGTTTTCTACTTTATATTACAGTTGCCTTTGTTTTCAAGTTAGTTTTTGCATAGATATTACATACACACAATTCGAATTTCAAAATATTTACTAAGGTATATGGAGACAAGATGCACCCTGGTAGAGTAGCAGTTAGATCTGCAGTTTCCCAACCAGCGCAGTCCACATACATCCCAAGGCACTAGGTCCGTGTCCTGGGCTAGGAGGAACAACTAAGATGGACAACTAAATAAAAATAAAATAAAAATGTTTCTTCTTCCTCTCTCTTCCTGCCTGCTTGCCTACTTGTCTTCATTCTGGCCTATACCTTTCTCTTAAAATAAAAAAAA
>RJWH01005764.1:0-68923 GCA_004363575.1 Solenodon paradoxus | reverse complement strand
GAGAGAGAGAGGAAGAGGGAGAGGGAGAGAGAGGGAGAGAGGGAGGATTAACAAGAGAACAGAGGAGGCGATGGAGAGAGAAGGTGAGAGTTAAGAGAAACTGAAGAAAGGGGCTCACTCAGAAGAGCGAGACTGAGGGACGAGAGAGAAGGCGAGAGGCGGCAGGAGGCAGGCTGGAGCGGGAGCGGGGAGGAGGAGGGAGGGGCGCTCCTTGCACCGAGTCCCCGCCGGCTGGCTCCAGGAAGGCCGGGCCTGGGGCTGCAGCTGCGGCCGGCGCATGCTAACCAGGCCGCTGAGAAAGCCACACAGCTGCACAGCGCTCCTCCAAGTGTGCGGCAACTTACCGGGCTGGGAGTCGCAGGGCTAGAGTGACGGGGAGCAGCTCCAGGGGGACCCCCAGCTGAGGGGCCTAGTCTCCAGGGACCCGGGGCTCACAGCTTAGTGGCTGGAGACATCGGGCCAAGCCCAAAGGTAGGGGGAGCCCGGCGCCAGGCCGAGGAGGGGAACCTGTTTGTGTTTTTGTATTTAAATTGTGTCGGAGCCCACGTCGCCCGTCGCCCGGGGAGTCACATGCTACCTCCAACATCACCGGAGTCATCACATGATAAAGGTCCCCCATCATGTGATGAGAGAAATCTGCCCAACTTCAGCCCCCCTCCGCTCACGGATTCTGAGCCCCCACCCCAGCCGGGGACGGAGTAGGGAGGCGGAGGGGGCGCCCCGCGCCCTACCCCGCGGGGGTCTGGGTGAATAGTTACTCCACCTCCCTCCCTCCTCCCCGGCTCCTGCGACTTGGCGGAGCGCCAGCCTCCCGGGAATTCCAGCCTTTGTGAAGGACTCCCGGGTCGCCACGCCACCGTGGCTCCTGCGGGTGCAGGCGTTTGAGCCCACAGCACCCGGCCTGGTTCTGGGGACCCAGCGCGGCCGCCTCCGGCTCCGGCCCCCGAGCTCCCCGCCGAGCGGCGGGAGCCGGGCGGATGCGGGACCCGTGGGGCTCCGCAAGGGCGCGCTGCTGCTGCCCGCCGAAGCTTCTAGTTCTTTTTTCCACCCCAGGAGCCCAAGGGGGCCCCGTCTGGCTCTCTGATCAGTCTGTTTCCTCCTTACTTAGCGCTGCGACTGTGTGTCTCAGATCCTCTCTCTCTGTGTGTGCACGCTTTTCTACGTTTCTCTCCATCAGGATCCAGTGAAAGAGATTTGGCGTCAATATCCCTGCGACTTGAGTCGTGGACGCACTATTTTTCTAGAGCAGTTACTCTGCGGCCCGGCTCGCGGTGCGGCCTGAGAAGGGGAAGGAAGGAGAAGCTGTTAGAGAAACGCGTGAAGCAAAATCTGTGTCCTTGAGCGGCCAGTTGTCTGCGAGGCAACAGAAACACAAACACGTGGCAGATGCAAATTTCACAGTCGCATTCCAAACGGAAAGCCTTTGTCTACCCCCCCACCCCCCCAGGGCAGTTCTACCTCCAACCCCCAGTCTGCCCCGGAGGGGAGATTTAGTTGCTTCCAAATAAACTCATCTGGGTGATTTTTCTCTGCTTCAGATTTAAAGTTAAGTCAAGCGATTTTTCTCTGGTCACTGCTCCCTCAGCTTCACACAAAGCGCTCCCTCTCAAACAAGCAACGTGGACGGCTCTCCTTAGGACTCATTGTCACTTTGCAATTTGGGGACCTGCTTCAGTAAAGAGAGATTCTGGGTTCTGTGGTTGTTTGTTTTAGGAAGAAAGGGAGGAAGGGAGGGAGGAAGGAAGGGTATGTTATTATATGTTGCTACATGTTACTATATATTATTTATTCATTTTATTTGATTTTCATTTAATTGTTTCCTTCGCCCCACCCCAGTCTCACCACCTCCTTCATCACAAACCCAAGTCCTTGGTCCCCACCTGGTTCGCACCCCAGTCGTCTCACCTGCCCGAGACACAGGTGCCCCCAAGAAGGATATGTGAGGGCTTTTTGTTTGTTTTTAGAGAAAAGTGTAGGCAGGAACAAAGGTGAATAGGCAGACAGGCAGGAAGAGAGAGGAGGAAGAAATATTATTTTGTTTAGTGGTTCATCTGGGTTGCTCCTCCCAGTCCCGGGTCTTGAACCTGAGTCCTTGGGATGTATGTGGACTACATCTGGTGACCTTATCCACTAGGTCACCAGGATGTGCCATTGGTTTTGTTTTTGTTTTCAAAGAGGAAGGAATGGAGAGGAGGATGAAGTAAAACCACAGCCCCAAATAACGAAATTTTTGTAGCCCACTAAGAGTCTGACTCATGAGGTTTTTTTGTCCCCTGCTCCCTCCTGTATGGGCTCATAGTCTACTGTTTTCTGTTTCCCCTGCCGAGTCTCCAAAACAGCTTATGGGTCAGACTGACCCAGGATGTTGTTGGCTCATGGGTGTCTCGAATCTGGAGAAACCAAGGACTGACTTGTCACGTCCTGCACGTCAGCGTCGCTGTGACCTGGGTCCTGAGTTCTGTCGCTGATACCGAAGCTGGAGATGACGAGATGGCCCCGTGTTGGGAGGCTGCTCCCTTATCACACAGCTCCCAAGCTCGCATTTCCCCTTAAAAGCCCCCACTTGCTTTCGCTCAGTGGGACTGAGGATTTGAGAGTTAAATCCACCCTGTTTCCTTTTTCTGCAGAAAATAAACGGACCTTTTCCCCTGTGCCAGTCTTGTGTTCGGTTTTCATTCGGCACCGCTGCCCAAGATCTGGCGGCTCAGTAACAGGAGACTTGAAGGAAGGAAGGAAGAAGAGGAGGAAGAAACATCTTTATCTATTTAGTTGTTCATTTTTGGATCCTCACCCTGGGCCTGGGTCTTGAACCCTTAGGTTGGGGTGTAGATGCAGAATTTCCATTTTTGCACACCTGAGTGTGTGGCTCTGAGATCTGATCTGCATGTGCTATGTCTGCTAGTTTCCATTGTCTCCCCTGGAGGACCTGCCCAGCAAGGGCCGAGATCTTGCTTCATGCTTTTCTGCAACTTCTGCCTCCAGTTCACAAAACCCCATATTGTTCCAACAGCAATGTCACCAGCCCCAGGGATTGGCCAGTGTTTGCTCCAGAGGTTTGCATTGGATAGTTCTTGCCAGAGGGGTGAAAGGGTCAACTGTTTAGCCCCCTACAAAAAGCTTCAGGCTGGTCAGAGATATGCTCCTGAGGAAGCTGGGTTTTTTTCTTTTTATTAAAGGAAAGGTACAGGCAGGAATGAAGGTGAGTAGGAGCACAGGCAGGGAGAGGAGGAAGAAGCTTTTTATTTAGTTGTTCATCCTAGTGGGCCCCTGGGTCTTGAACCAGGGGCCTCGGGTTGTATGTGAACTATACCCAGTGAATGAAACCATGAGGCCACCAGGGCCTAACTTTTTAAAGTGCTTAACTTTTTAAAAAGAATGTACATCCTTTGTTTCTAAATAAGATGAACTAATAAGAACTGAATATACTCTTCTGCCTGAATCAACTTTTTCTTTTTAAGACAGTATATTTAAGACGACAGTTTTCAAGACACTGAACATCCCATAACAGAGGACAGTGATCTGCGAGACAAAGGAAACCAAAGAGATGAGCCCTCTGATTGCCTCCTGTCACCGCCTGGAGTTTCCAGCCTGCTGTGCCGCGAGGGTAATTCAGACCCGGGCTGCAGTCCTCCGGACGGTTCAGGGAAACCTAGGCAAGCAGAGTGGGTACTAGAGAGGAGGGTGCCACAGAGAACAAGCATTCCAGAAATCTGCAGAGGGTGCCTCTCAGGTCTTCATCTAAATCTGATTACCATATGCATATGAGCAAATGACCAAGACAATGGAAAGATCCACCCAGAAGGATTGAAGAGACCAATTTCTGGGGCGCATAAACGAGGCCAGGAATAATTCCCGGACTGCCCTAGAATGGGGTAGAATGCTCAGCAGCGTTTTGCCTCAGGGGCGGGGTTAAATTGTCCCCAGACGGAGCACTGAACAGCAAAAGCAAGCCTTGAGGTGTGCCTCGGTGGAGTAGCAGCTTCGTCAGGTGCCTGCGGCTGATGGATAGCACAGGCCACAGACATCCCAAGGACCCGGGTTCAAGAGTTGGGGCCAGGATGAAAAAGAAGATGAACAACTAAATAAAATAAGTAGGGTGCTTCTTCCTCCTCCCTCTTCCTGCCTGCCTGCCTCTGCTCACCTTCATTCCTCCCTGCAACTTTCCTTGAAAAAGAAAAAAAAAAAATGAAAAGAAAACAAAGAAGCAAGCCTTGAAAGGATCAGCCTTCTTTCTGAGTAATAACTGTCTCCCTGTATCGAAGTCCAACAATACTGAAAGGACACAAAAATATATCTAGAACATGTCAAAGTAAAAGTCACAAATTCTACTATTCAATTTTAAAGATTACCAAATATGAAAAGGAACAGAAAAATATAACTCATAAAGAGAAAAAAGATCAAAACTAACCCAGAAATGACACAAAATAGAATTAGTTTATAAGGAAATTAAAGGAAAATAAAGGAAATTATGATAATTAAGTTCCATGTGCCCAAGAAGTTAGAGGAATGATTAAATATGTTAAGTAAAAACATGGAAGAGATTAACAAAGACCACAATCAAACTCCTAGATGAAAGTTACATTGCATAAGATGAAAAGGAGGCACACCCTGGTGGAGTAGTGGTTTGGTCAGCTGCCTGTGGATGAGGGTGAAGTCCACATACATCCCAAAGACTCAGGTTCACGCCTGGGACTGGGGTGAACTACTGAGATGAACAACTAAATAAAGTGCTTTTTCCTCCTCTCTCTTCCTCCCTGCTGCCAACTTGCCTTCATTCCTACCTGCACCTTTCTTTAAAAAAAGATTCAAAGCAGATTATTTTTGTAAAATAGAACATTAGTGAACCTGAAGACAGTGATAAAAAAAATTTCAAAATTAAGCAGGTAGAGAAAAAGTATTGAAAGATGAACAGCTAGATAAAATAAAGCACCTCTTCCTCCTCTCTCTTCCTGCCTGCCTATTCGCCTTCATTCCTGCCTGCACCTTTCCTTTAAAAACAAAACAAAAACAAAAGAACACCAGCACCACAAAGACCGGGAGGGGACAAACCAAGCACACTATTGTAAGATTCTTATACTACCTAATGTGAAGTGGAGTGTCATTTGAAAGTAGATTGTGATCAGTTAGGTATGTGCTATAAACCTCACGGCAGCCACCAAAATAACATAGTTAAGAGTCATAGCTAACAGAGGAGATGAAGTACAATCATAGAAACATTCATTTCATCTAAGCAGGAAAATAAAAGGAAAAGGGAGAAACAAAGAACAGATGGCTTCAGACATATCCATATAAATAATCACATTAAATGTAAATTGATGAAGCACCCCATCAAAACAGATCGTCAGATGGAATTAAAAAGCAAGAACAACCCTATAGTAAGAGACACTCATTTCTAAAAGTAAAATACAAATAGGTTAAAAATAAATGGATGGGGTATGCCCTGGTGGAGCAGCGGCTGGGTCAATCACCTCCAAAGGAGCACAGGCCACATATCTCTGGGTTTGAGTTCCCAACCTGAGAGGGGAAGCAAATAGTGTGAACAACTAAATAAAAATAAAAATAGAAATGTTGCTTCTTCTTCTCTCTTCCTACCTGTCTGGTATTCACCTTCATTCCTGCCTGCACCTTTCCTTAATATAAATAATAAAATAAATAAAGGATGGGAAGCTATGCCATGCTAACTTTAATCAAAAGTAAGCAGGAGGGGCTGTATTAATATCAGGCATAGATCGATTTCTCTGACAAGAAAGAAACAGGGTAATTTCAAAGCAATCCTAAACATGTATAAAGGTTTGAAATTCATCAAATAAGAGTTTCAAGATATATGAAGCATAGCCAATGAAACAGTAAGGAGAAACAGAAAAATCCACAGTTGTGGCAGATAGCTCAACATCCCTATTTCAGTAAGTAATAGAACTAGACAAAAAATAAACAAGGGTATAGAAGACCTGAACATTTTAACAAACTTGACCTAAATTAATATTTACAGTACATTGGACATCACAGTAGAATACACATTTAGGTGTCCTTAGAACATTTACCAGGATAAACCATAGTCTCAGCCATAAAAGCATATCAAATTATTTAAAATCATACAAAGTATCTTCTCTGATCAAAATGGAATTAAACTGGAAATAACAGAAATAGATCTGAAAAATTCCCAATATTTTGGAACATAACCCATTTTGGAAAAACCCACTTCTAAATAACCCAAGATGAAAGGAGAAATCAAAGAGAAAATTAGAGTTTTGAACTGAATAAAAGTGAAAACACAGCATATAAATTTTGTTGTGGTATGCCTGCTGACTCAGATGTTAAGCCCATGCCTGGGGAGCAGCCCACATACAGAAGGACTGGTCCCCAGTATGGGAACCACTAACATGAACAACTAAAGAACTAAAAGGCTTCTTTCTCCTCTTTCTTCCATCCTGCCTGCAGTCTACCTGTCTTCATTCCTGCTTGCCTGCTGAAACAGGGAATTGGAATAAAGTAAAGACTTTTACGTACTGAGTCACTCTTAGCTCACAAGCCAGCCTTGAGGCTCCCAAAATAAGAAAGTTCAGTTAGGCAATCAGTCTTGAGATAACTGTGCGGTCCAGTTTGTGTACAAAACTCCGACACACCTGGGGGCTCAAGGGTGAGCAGTTCTGTTCCTGGAGCCTCCCCGGATGAATCGGACGTGCAGAATGAAAATTTCAGATAACAGAAAATGTTAAACATGTTACAGTGGAAACCTGTAACAACCATAGTTACAGATTATCAACTGCCTTTGTTCCCTGTGCCTCTCTGTGTGTCTATATAAACCCTAAGTTGCTTTCACTGATTACTGTATGATTTGGGTGATCACCCCATACAGTCGCTGGCAGGAATAAATCTCCTCTTAAAAATTCTGGTATGTCTCTTTGATCTCGTTGGTTACTTTGTAACACTGCCTTCCACTTTTTTTTTCAATGTTGAATACAACTAATGCATTATTCATTTAAATAATGCAAGACTGTGTAAGAAATAGGTAAGATTAAAGGTTTGTATTAGAAAGAACCACCTCAGCTCAATAACCTCCACTACTACCTGAAGAAACTGGAAAAGGAAGGGGAAATTAAATGTAAAGGAAGCAAAAGAAATAAGTACGAAGGCCAGAAATCAATAAAATATAAAACAGAAAAATACAGAAAAGTCAATGAAACCAAAACTGATATTTTTCAGATGAATTAATAAACTTCTAGCCATATTAATTCAGGGGAAAAGAGAAGATATAAATTACCAATGTGAAGAATGAAGAGATGACATTACTCAGGATCCTATGGATATTAAGAGGATATTATGAGCAAATAAATACTGATGAATTTGACAACTTAGGTGAAACAGACAAATTCTTAAACAAAGACTGCCAAAATATGGTACATCCTGGTGGAATAGGAGTTGGGCACAGCTCGCATACATCCCAGGGTCCTGGGTTTATATCCTGGAGCTAATGGGAATAGTAAAGATGAACAACTAAATAAAATAAAGTGCTCCTTCTTCCTCTCTTTCCCTGCCTGCCTGCTCCGCTTGCCTTTATTCCTGACTATACCTTTCAAAAATAAAATAAAATAAAAAGAAAGAAACAAACCAAAAAAGACTACCAAAGTTCACTTCATTATAAATAGATAACTAGAATAGTAGTATATCTGTTAAACAAACTGAATTACAGTTAAAATCTGTCAACAAAGAAACACCCAGAGCTAGGTGATTTCATTGAAGAATTCTTAAGAAATCATTCAAATTCCATACCAGTTTTTCCAGAAAATTAAAGGGAAGAGAGTATTTCTTAATATATTCTACAGAGTATTACTCTGATATCACATTCAGAAAAACACAGTTCAAGGACCGCAACTAAAACTAATATCCCTCTTGAACACAGCTTTTAAAAAAATCCTTAAATGTAACAAATCAAAAATATGAAAAGGCCAACATACAATGAAAAGTGGGTCTTCCTACTTAAGTGGGACCCCCAGCATAAAAGGTTTATCTAACATTCAATCAATGTAAATCACATACTAACACACTTTCTAGAAAAGAAAAAGAAAAAAACAACAACACATGATTTTCTCAACAGATCCAAAAAAAAATTATTTAACAAAATCTAAAATCTTTTTGTGATACCTCAACAAACTAAGAATAGAAGGAAAGTTCTTAACCTGATAAAGGACACCTACGTTTATAGCTAACAACACACGTAATAAAAAACTGCAGTTTCCCCCTAAAATCAGGAATAAGAAAGGATATCTCACATCTATGACTATTTCACATTTGGGTTTAGGCATGCCATGGTGGAATGTCCATTAGGTACCTGCCACATACATGCCCCTGGTCCCGGGTTTGTGTTCTGGGGACGTTGGCAAGCAACCAAGATGAACAAGTAATTACAATAAATAAAGTGCTTCTTCCTCTTTTCTCTTCCTGCCTGCACCTGACAGGACAAGTCCCCCCCAGAAAGGCCTGGGTGACGCCATGTTGTGCCAGGAGCTCTGTGTGCCAGGAGCATTTGGATGGGACTCTCCATTGGTCTTTTATCTCTGTTTCCTGGTGGCTGCAGAGGAAGGTCCTAGGCCCACTTCTTTGGCCATTCTGATAAAGATCCTCATTGTTTTGACTAATGTCTGTATTAACATCTTAATGAATTTTTAAACAGACTCTCAGTGAATGGCAGCAGTATGGTGCCTGGAATCCTGCAAGGACCCTGCTACCCCTATAAAAAGCTGAGAGTCCTTCCCCCAGGGCTGGGTTACTCCTTTACTGAGCCAGCCCTCTTTGGAAGTTCCAAAATAAACTCTTTTGGATATTTGAAGCATTTCTCTGGGTCACTCCTTTCCGCACTCACAAACCGAACCCCAAATCCCCCAAATCTTTGGGGGGAACCTAACAGCACCTTTCCTTTTAAAGACTAAAATAAAACACATAGGTTTTGTTACAAAGTAACCAATGAGATCAAAGAGACATGCCAGGAATTATTAATTTAGGAGGAGATTTATTAAGTCCGCGACTGCAAGGAGTAAAACACTCAAATCATGCGGTCACCTGTGTGGGTAGCTCCGGGTTTATACAGGCAGACAGAGAGGTGCAGAGAACAAAGGCAGTTAATCATTTTCAACATGCACAGTCATGGCTTCCATAGAATCACATTTTTAACATTTTTCCATTATACTAGGTATAATCTGCAATTCTCCTAGAGCCCCCAGGTGTGTCGGGAAATGTGCACAAGTGGTCTAAAGTAGAGGTCAGTTTGCATAAGTAAAGGTCACACCCTAAACGTCTTAAGCTGTTCTGTTCACATTTAACTTCTTCCTAGGTCTCAACGGACTCACCGAAACCCCTCTGGCCAAGGTCCCAGTGGGCGGGTCCAAGGTTTCTGTTTCGCTGCCAGAGGATTACCTACAAAGCGGGGACCCCAGGGCTCTGTGGTCGTTAGAGTAACCCAGTAAATAAAAGTTTTTCCAATTCCCTGTTTCAGTTTAGCTAGGACAATGAGGCAAGAAAAAAAAAAACAAAACAACCATCATCCAGATTGGAAAAGAAGAAATAAACATTTATTTGCAAATGATAGGATCACTTTCGTGGAAAATCCTCTGAAAAAGGTTACTGAAATTAATGTGTGAATTTAGTGACGTTGCAGGCTATAAGACCAATTTTCAAATTCAACTATTTCTACATACAAACACAAATCAGAAGTGGGAATTTTAGGAAATGTCATTTATCATAGCATGAATAATTTAAAAAATTTGGGAATAAATCTGACAAAAGGTTACCAAGTCTACACTCAGAAAACTACAAAACATTGAGAGAAAGTGAATGATACCTAAACAAGACAAAGAGAACTATGGGTTTGCGGACTGGAAGACTCAGTATTGTTTAGGTATGGATTCTTCCCAAATTGATCTATAGACAAAGCAGCCCCCAAACTATCAGAAAGCCTTTTTGTTTTTACTGAAAATTTGAGTATGTCCATATTCATAGCTGCATTCAACACAATAGCCAAATGGCAATGACAACCCCCATTTCCATCAACAGATGAATGAATAAACCCACATGTGGTGCCAACACAATGGAATTTCATTCAGCTTTAAAAGAAGGGAAATTCTGACACACACTGAACCATGACTAACCTCAGCAACCTGACACGAGGTGAAGTAAGTGAGATATAAAAAAGGCACATACCATGTGATTTCACTTACAAGAGTTGCTGGGTGGAGTCAAAGTCATAGAGACAGGAAACAGAATAGTGGTTTCCATTGACTATGGGGGTGCTTACTAGCTACAGCGTTTCCCTTTGAGATAACAGCAGAGGTGACGGATGGAGGCGGACAGGCCTTCGTTCATGCTTTACAGCAGCCCTGCTGAGATGCTCAGTTGTGCTCTGCATATTTTTGCTATGTGTATCTGCTGCATATTTTACCACCCTAAGAGGAGTTACTTCTTCTGAAAGTCCTGGAAGCTAGAGAGGACAGAAGAGTGGGGAAAACAACTTGCATAGGACTCACACTGAAGGATGAAGTTACAGCAGTCAAGACAAGGTGGTACCAGTGTCAAGACAGCTGCAAAAGCAGCAGAGCAGAGTAGAACATGCGAGCATAGACCCACATAAACATGGTCCATTGATTTTCAACAGTGTTGCAAGGGCCATTCAGTAGGAAAAAGCACAGCCTTTTCAACAAAGGGTGCTTCAAAATCCATAAGCAGGTGGTTCCTGGTGGCTCAGTGGTTAAAGCTGCATCTGTGGCTCTGGGTGTCGTCTACCTAGAACCCAGGTATGTGACCCGGGGTCCTGTGAAGAGCCAGCATGAACAACTACATGAATAAATACATGCTTTTTCTTCTTCTTCCTTCTTGCCTACCTGCCTTCTTCCCTTCATTTCTGCCCGCTTCCTTTCTCTAAAAAAATGCTAAAAAATGCACTTCAATTCATACCTTACACTATACAAATATGGAGCACAGGACTTCCTCCGTTCATGTTAGAAGTCTTACCCTTCTTCTGAAACCAGACAGACATCACGAAAAAAAACCCTCAAAACCAAATGGCATACCCAATATCCCTTACAGCTGGAAAAAAATTCTAAATAAAATACTAGCAACTAAATCTAGTGTTATATAAAAAGAATGATATACCAGACATGCCCTGGTGGAAGAGTGGTTTGGTCAGCTATCTCCAGTAGAAGCAGAGTCCACATGTTTCCCAAGGAGTGGGTTCGCGCCCCAGGTCTGGGAGAACAACTAAGATGCACAACTAAATAGAAAAATAAAGTGCTTTGTCCCTCCCCACCTCTGCCAGCCTGCTAACTGGGTTTCATTTGTGCCTGTACCTATCCTTTGAAAAAAATAATTACGTACTGTGATCATTGGTATTTATTCTCGGAAAGTTGGTTTAATATATGAAAATAAATCAATGTAATAGACCATATTAGAAAAAAAAAATAGAAAAAAAACACACAATCGTCTCAATAGACACAGAACAAAACATTTGACCAAGGTGACTAAAAACACTTAACAAACTAGGAATAGAAGAAAATTTTCTCAACCTGATAAAAGTTATTTATGAAAAAAGTTCCACTGACTCAGGAAAGACTGATTTTTCCCTGAGATGAGGAACAAGACAAAAAGGTAAGCTCTTGCCACTTCTATTTAACATTGCCAGATAATTTGGCGAGAAAAAAAATCCAGATTAGAAAGAATGAAGAAAGAAGTACAATTTCATTATTTCCAGATATATGACATGACCTTGTATACATAAAACCTTGAGGAATTCACAAAAGAAAAAAAATGATTAAGGCTAACAAGTCCAAGAAGTTTGCAAAATCAGTGTTTAAAAATCTGTTGTAGGTCTACACCCTATTCATGAACAATAAAGAATCAAATTAAGAAAGGAATTCGGTTTACAATAACATCACAAAGAATAAAATACTTAGTAATAAGTTAAACCAAGGATGCTCAAAACTCGTACACTGAAAACTCTAAAATGTTGCTGAAGGAAATTAAAGTTAGAAATGGAAATATATCCTGCGTTCCTGAACTATTATACTCAATATTATTCAGATGAAAACACAATCAAAAGAGTTGGACAGATTCAATGTGATCCCTATCAAAATCCAGCTGCTTCTTTTTTTCAGGTATGGAAAAACTTATCTTAAAATTCATATATAAATACAAGAGACTGATGAGTAAGAGAAAAAAAAAAAAGAAGAAAGTTAAAGGACTCACACTTCTTATTTTCAAAACTTATCATTGTAGCCCTATTCACGATCCCTGCAAAGTGGAAACTACCTAACTGCCCAACATCACATGAATGGATCAAGAAGATGTGATGCATACATACAGTGGAATACTACACAGCCCTGAGAAGAGATGAAATCCTGTCAACATGGTTGGAACTAGAGGGGATGATGCTAAGTGAGATAAGTCAAAAGAAGAAAGACAGATACCAGATGACCTCACTCAGAGGTGGAATCTGAATAGACGAAACAAAGGAACAGATGAAATAATACCAACCTTTGGACACCTGCAATAGAACTGAGGTGACCAATAGGAAATGGTCCTTTCCTTCCTCTTTAAGATAGATAGAAGAAAATTCAAACTAATTTATAGTGTCAGAAAACTTATCAGCGGTTTCTTGGGGGTCGGGGATAGGGAGGGATGAAGAGGAGACTTATACTGGGCACAAGAAAATACTTAGGGGTGACAGTTAAGTTCATTATCTTGATTATAATGATAGTTGATAGTTTTAAAGGTATGTACATAGATCAAAATTTACCACATCTTGTATAGTTTATAGTTTATGAGTTTATGGTATGATAATTACATCTCAATAAAATTGTCCAAAATAAAATGAAAAGAATTAAAAATAGCCTGTGATGTCTAAGTATTTAAAACAATCGTTTGTCAGACTAACAGAAAAGCAGTATCAAATTCAGTCTTAGGCGCACCCTGGTGGAGCAGCGGTTACGTCAATCGCTTCCAGAGGCGCAAGTCTCATCCCCTGGGTTCAAGTTCTGGGTCTAAGGGGAAAACAGCCAGTCTGAACAACTACATAAAAACAAAATAAAGATGATTCTTCCTCCTTTTTATTCCTCTCTGCTTGCCTTTCTCACTTTCATTCCTGCCTATACCTTTCCCTAAAAAATTCAGTCTTAGTGGATTATTAACATTTTGTATAATAATAAAAGTTGACAATCTCAATTATAAATAGGTAGCCAATTAAATAATTACATCTGTACACAATGGAATATTATGCTGCTCTTAGGAAGAACCGTGAAATCTCCGGTGTATTGATAAAGATGTCCAAGTTTATTAGTGAAAAATATAAAGGACAAAGCATCCTACTCAGTACTGTTTTGTTCTAAACCTACTTGGATAAAAAGAAAGGGTGATAAGAATGTGCATGCATGCATGTGTTGGTATATGTATAAGGAAACTTTAGAAGGATG
Organism: Solenodon paradoxus; assembly: GCA_004363575.1. Lineage (NCBI taxonomy): Eukaryota > Metazoa > Chordata > Mammalia > Eulipotyphla > Solenodontidae > Solenodon > Solenodon paradoxus. The sequence continues at coordinate 55,469 of RJWH01005764.1, read as the reverse complement.
TAGAAGAATCTATCAACAGTGGTGACCTTGCGCGGACCTGATAGAAGCTGTACAAAAATTGTTGAGAGGAAATTTTTTCACATACATACATATCTCTATATAAGTATATCATTTATAATTTTGAGCTATGTGAATATATCATATATTCATAAAATAAAAATAGCAGCAATTGTTTTAAACTAAAGGTGCAGGCAGGAATGAAGATGAGCAGAGGCAGCCAGGTAGGAGAAAGAGGAAGAAGAAACAATTTATTTTCTTTAGTTGTTCGTTTGAGTTGTGCCTACCAATTCTGGATCTTGAACCCGGGACCTTGGGATGTGTGGGCACTGTGTCCAACCCCCACTCCATCAAAGTGTGCCACAATTATTTTTTAAAAAGAATCAGGATAATTAGATATAAACTTGGAAAAACTGGGCAGACCCTGGTGGAGTAGCGGTTAGGTCGGCCCCCTTCAAGTCAAGTGCAGTCCATATAGATCCCAAGGAACTCATGTCCCCAGGACTCGGGGGGAACAATCAAGATGTATAACTAAAATAAAAATAGATAAAACTCTTCTTCTTTCTCTTCTACCTGCTGGATTACTTGCCCTCATTCCTACCTGTACCTTTCCTTAAAAAAAAAAAAAAAAAAAAAAATTAGAAAAACTGAAAGAAGTAAAATGCCATTGGGCTTAGAATTAAAGTAATTTTAATTTTCTGTTTGTGCTTTTTTTCTAATTCCTAAATCATTGAAAATATCTGTGTACAGAAGAGCAAAATGAAATGTTAAATAAGAAAAAGTTAAAGAACTATATACCACTAAAAGGTCAGGAATTTGGGGCCTTAAAGAAGTCAAACAGGACATGCTCCTATGGTTCAGCTGACTTAGGAGCAAGACCAGGGACTGGAGTTAAAGACCTCCCTCCCTCCCTCCCTTTCTACCTCTCTTAGAGAAATTTTCATGTCTTCATGGCTTAGAAGATAAGACCTCTAGCAGACATAGTCACACACATCCCAAGGACCCAGGTTCAAGACCCAGGACTGGGGAAAGCTACCAAGATGAATAACTAAATAAAATACATCTTGCTCTTCTCTCTGCCTGCCTGCTCACCTTCATTCCTGCTTGTACCCTCCCTTAAAAGAAAAAAGTCAAATAACTTTCCCTTTGTATAGGTAAGTGAAAAAAAGTGATAATTCAGAAAGTGAACTGCAATTACGCGAAGACTCAGACTTGCTTTCTCCTTCAGAAATAAAATTAATTCTTCAGGAACAAAGAACAGTGAGAACCTGTCTATTTCATGCTCTTAGCAAGCTCAGAGTGCATTCTCTAACTTGATCAAAATTGTCATAGAAAACAAGCAATTGAATGGAGTTGAGAAATGTGGTTTAAGGAACTGAAAACCATAAAGGAGAAAGTAAATGGTACACTGTACAAGGGGGTTTAATTGATTTAGGGAATATCAACTATGGAAACTGTAAACTATATGGAAGACAAATCCTTTAGCTTTACCCTACAGACAACCTGAGTTTCCAAAAGAAAGAGATGAAGGAAGGGTAGCAGTAGGAGAAAAAAATGAAATAATGGGAGAAACACTCCTGATCTAGGTATAGAATGTAGGTTGACTTCTGACCCAGGAGACAGAAGTCAAGAATCTAGCATGGCTTTGAAAACATGAACAGCCTAGAAATTCACGGAGTTGTGCCGGGGAACTTTGCTATTCTACAGCCTCATCGTTGCTGATCTGGACATGGCAAGACACCAGCTGCAGCTTCAGAGGATTACTGATCATGGAGAGTTGGATTAAGGAATTCCAGATAGACCTTATAAACTGAATATATTTACTGCTACTCTTTCCCCAAAGTGCACTAAAACGAGAATAAAGACGTCAGGGGGATGGCATGCAAGAACAAGAACAAGAGAAGTCGGAGAGGACGTGATAGCCACACATTTTCACATGGTGAAATTCATAGGGACAAGTGGTAACTGACCTAGCAGACCAGGAAATCGAAAGTCTAAATCAGAAACCCAAAGTCAAATTATTCACACAGAGAAGGCCAGAAAGAATCAGAGTGTGTGGGGAGCAGATACCACTGAAAGCCAGAATGCGCGAGTGACGGCAAAGCAGCTCCTCCTGGTGGAACGGAGGCTATACTGGAGAGGTTCCACTGCAGCAGCGATTCTCAGCCTTGGTTGCACCTAGGGTCACCTGAGGAGGTGAGAAAAGCCTGATGTTCAGGTCACACCCATCTGTAGTCAATCAGAGACTCGGGGATGGCATCCACCCTAACTTTAATCAGTTTTTGAAATTCCGGGGAAAGTTCAATAGACTGTGAGAACCACTGAACAGAGAGCCTCTGGACTGAGGACATAAGGTACAGATGTAAGCAGAAGCACGGTGCTGAAAACAGGGATCAAGCATAAGTCTATAGGCCAAATTCAACTTCCTTAGCCCTCCAGTACTTCTGGTACCTAGGTTTACAATGAAGCGGCACCTCCTCTATCCCATTCTCCAGTGCAGAAAATTCCTCTCTGGGAAAACTAGCCCAAGAAAAATGCCAGGAGGATATTGCAGCTGGGGAGCTCCCCGTGAAATGAACCAACCACATCACCCTACAATAGAATTCATCTGACAAACCACACAGAGTTTATAGTGCCAGGCGCGTAAGCAACCTTAAAAAGATCCTTAAAAACTTATCATATCTCCACATGCCTTATTTTATCTGTGAAAAAAAAGAACAAAATTATCAAATGGAATACTCAGGAACACAAAAAGGAATTTTGAGAAATGATAAAATGTTAGTAGACACAAAAATTGGAAGATGTTGGGAAAAAGTCACAACAGAAAATATAGATGGAAAACAGGATAAGAAAAATTAGCGGGTCAGTCCAGGAAATCTGACCTCTAGGTTGTAAGTCCTAGAAAAAAAAAAAGAGAAGGGAGGGTATTATCCCACAAGATATGAAAGAATATTTTCTACAACTGAAAAGACCTGTGCTTTCAGATTGAAAGCACTCACGGAGCACCCAGTAAGCACATTTTAGAAGATGCACTCAGGATAAAAGGAAGGTCTCCCAAGTTTCCTGAGAGAAACAAAAGTCACATATAAATGAGTCAGGAGTCAGAATGGCTTTCAACCCTGTCAATTCTGGAAACTGTATTATGAGAAATGCCTCCACGTATGAGTGGAAATAATTTTCAATCTAGAATTCTATGCCCAGTCAAACCAGACATCAAATGTGAGGGTGGAGTGAAAACATTTTTGGTACAATAGATTCCTTTCTCCAGATTTTACTTGAGCACATACCTTTTGCTCCAAGTGAGGAGACAAACCTAGACAGACACGGGATAGAAGACACAAGGGCTCAGCGCGGGAGAGGTGAGGAAAATCCCCTGGGCACTGACAGCAAGAGCCTGTGGAATCTTTCTTGTGCCGCAGGCCTAGGGACGACCACTCTTCTTCTCAGCACTCTTCAGAGGAACGGATGAAAAGAATGTTCTAGGAGTGCTCTCACAGGTCAAAAAAGAGACACAACCTTAAAAGAACACTCGATTCATTTGATTATACTGAGGGGGGGGTTACATTTTTTTGTCATCTAGAGGAAACAGAACGCCTTTTTAAATGAACCAATTGTTTTAAAAATAATAAAATGAACCAATTATGAATCCCAGGGAGAACAAAATTTTACAAGAAAGGAATCCTAATACTCAAATGACTTGATTCTGAAACGTAGCTATATCTATATACCATTATCTATAGCAATATCATCTGTATCTACATCTCTATATCTCTATGTCACTTCGATTTACTCTAAACAGTAAAACTTTTATTTGGAGGATGGGAGGAGATCTATGTGCTGGGGGAGAGGGGTCAGTAGTAACTGCTACTGACAACTGAAGACTCAAGAAACAACAGTACGTTTCATTGTTTAGAATAACACTTTTTGTTTTTAACGAAATAACAGTTAAAAATGCCTCTGGAGAGCTGCAGTCAGGGTGCAAAGGAGTGGGAGACTAAAGTTTTTGGCTTTAAGTCTTGAAAAACTTTGACTTTTTAAACCGTGGATCAATTTGTTAGAAATAAAAACAAAATATAAATTTTAAAGCCAGAAAACAGAATGCGCATTATGAGCTGGGAAAACAATGGAAAAGGCGCGCCCCCTATTGGGGCAGAGGTTGGGTCGACTGCCTCCAAAGGACGCTGGCGACATGGCCCTGGGTTCAAGTCCTGAGTCCAGGGGAAACAACCAGTGTGAACAACTAAAATGAAAATAAAATAAAGGGCTTCACCTCGTCTCTCTTCCTGCCTGTTTCTCTACTCGCCTTCATTCCTGCCTGCACCTTTCCCTAAAAAAAAAAAGAGAAAGAAAAGAAAAAGGAAACCCTGGTGGAAATGTCAAGATAATTGGAGAATCAAGTTGATTTTGGACTTAAGGGCAACTCAGTAAGTTTTATTGACATTTTTATTACCTGTGATGTTTAACTTTTTGAATGTTAATTGGCCATTTGTGTTTCTGTGCAATAGTTGAGTCATTTAAAGAAAAATTGTAAAAGGGAAAAAAAGGGTTGCTGTTTTAAGAAATTACAGCAGTCTCTTCTGCCCTCTAATGGTGCTAATCATCACAGGGGAATTGTTTCTTGGTTCAGAAAAATACCTTACTAATTAAAAATACCTTAAAAATAAATGAAAAAATGAGTAGGCTCTGGTATAGAACAGAAAAGGGGTGCAGTTGAACCTCGGAAAAGAGAAGAGGTTATGGGCTTTCAGAAATGACATAAAACTTAGGAAGACTGAGTGTCTACCACAGTGAGATGAGAACACACAAATCACACTAGGAAGAGACACCAGAAATCAAAAAGGAGCCAATCAAGATAAACGAGAGCTCACAAGTTATCATGAGACATATTGGGGAAGATGCTGGGTTTCCAGTGGATTGGGTAGCTTGAAAAATAAAGGTGTCAGGAGAAGGTCATCCTAGAAGGAATGAGGAAAACAGATTATACAATTTTGGACTAAAAAAATTTAATCCGTCTAAAATTTGAAGATGTGCAGAACGTTTTCTCTAAAAGTTCTTTCCAACCTAGTACTGAAAAATTGCTTTTCTACATTAATTTATGATGAAACTGTTAGACACTTTATATTCGTCTCAATTTCTGGAGTTTTACTGAATTGCACTGATGTGTCTCCTGTTCTAGTACCAACACCACCATCGTTTAAATTGTGTGCCCCTGAGTGTTTGTTTCCCCCACCCGGAGGGCGAAGGAGGCCCCGGCTTCCTGCCTGGTAATTTTTCTTAAAAAAATTGTTTAAAAATGTGGCACAGTAGCAAAAATCCCACACTTCTGGTCACGTGCACTCCTCCCAGCCTTCCCCTGGATTGCAGCAGATGCATAGCATATATAAGGCACATAAGCATGTGTGTGGTTCATGTATGTTTTCCTCATGTTTATTTTTCATCAAATTTGCTTTTAGCTTTAATTTTTCAGACATGAAGAAGGAGCAGTTCACTAGCTTTATTTAAATGTCATTACGCCTAGGGTAAAACTTACTATGTATTGAATCCTAAATGTATATCCACTCTTATGTGAGTAAAGACAAAAAACAGAAAATGAAATTGAAAGAGATTCATGCTGGCCAAGCCACCTTCATAGCAAATTGCTAAATAAGTACATTTCAAAGATTCAAGTGGCTCACTTCACCCAGGTCTCCTTTCATGATCGGTTTCAATTCTCAAAGTTAAAAATGCTTGTGAATAGTATTACTATCAAAAGGCTGTGTTTATAACATATAAAAAGGCAGGATATATCATACGCATATCTACATATTAGATTTTTTTGTTAACATACCCCCAAAACTGGCATGCTAGAAACAGTCTGAAGGACTCAGAAACCCAGTCCAAATGGAGATTTTGCTCTATAGAGTTTTGTACAGTAGAACAGCAATCGTTGGAAACCACCTTAATGTCCATCGATGGGTAAGTAGATAAAGATGATGTGCTATGTATATATACACACACAATGGATTACTAGTAGGCAATTAAAAAAGATGCAGTCAAGTTATTTGTGCTAACATGAATGGAATCTGAGGGGATTATATTAAACGAAACCAAATGGAAGATATCCAAATACATTTCCCTCATGTGGAACCTAAAGCAAACAGACAAAACGCAACCCAACCCTTGGACTCTGACGGTAGAACTGAGGTTACCGGAGCGGAGAGACGGGTGGGAGCAGAGGGTCAGAGGGTCCAGTGAACTGCGACAGGGAGATACTAGAGCTTTGGCGGTGGACCTGCTGCGAGATCCTACATTTGATGTGTGAATAATACTCTGAAAACATAAACCAATGTTATCACAATGAACAACCAAACCAAACCAACATGCATTCAAGGAGAGAGAGGGCACAGTGGACAAGATATAGATGGGTACTAGCACCAAGCGGGTTAAACCATGCAGCTAGCTGTCCACGTGAGATGGCCGGCTTGGACAGCTTGGACGTTTTGGAGGGGACTTTGCTCCCTTCATTTGACACGCTGATACAGGAAAAGGAGTATGATCTCTAGGCCTCTCTGATTGTACGGTTTTGGAGTATTGGCACCCTGCCCTGAAGCAGCTCGTTATTGGAAGGATACTATCTTGAAAGTTTACCGCAGCTTAAAAATTATTTTCCTGCTTTGAAAGTAAACAAAAAGTAGAAATTTGCAAAACATGACTTTCAAGTTGAGAAGTGGCTTTATCTTATCAATCCGGACATGTATTACGTGCCTGGCATGGTTTGACCTATGGAACATAAACCAGACACCTGTTTTGAGGCGCTCACATTGTCCAGAGGGAAGAAGCCCGAGCCCATCGGAAAACACCTGGAGTGCCACCGTGGTCTGTTCAGCCATGCGACTGCATTTCAGGTGCATGTGGAGAGGGGCAAGCAGGCACTGTGAGGCAATCCTTTTTAAAAGGCAACCTAACTCTTGAACAATGAATAGGAAATGATGAGACAAGCACAGGAGGTAGAAAATTGCAGCCAGATGAAACAGTCAAGTGTGAGATATAGTGAAATAACATGACCTTTTGAGGGTCAGGGAAAATAGGCCGCTCTTATATTTTTCCAACTCCAGATGGTAGGGGTGAGATGGACTAGTTAGGCATTGTTAGTCTGAGCATCCGAGGTTGGACTGAGCTTTCACAGGCAGTGGAGTTTCAAAGTAGCACTAGGCATCATGAGTGACTAGAATTTTAAAGGATCCAAGAAGTACAAAGACCTAGCACAGTGCCTGGCAATTAGTGAAATTTTCTTTCAGGCCTTTAATTTTGTTAGCAGTGTCCAGCACCCTAACCTAGGTTTGGGTTAAGCTGTGTAGGTACAGTGAGACGGATACGGGAGAGCAGACAGGGAGTGAGGAGAAATGGGGGAGTTGTTAGCATGTGTTGAAATGTCAGGGTAGAGGTAACTATAGAAAGACAACTGAAAGAAGGGTGACTAAAGGGTGGGTTGAAACTTTGGATCTAAATAAGGCCGAGGTGGAAGGTTAGGTTGTAGATGAAATACTGGATTTTCATGTTTTAATCTAAGGAAAGTTGCAGGTAGGAATGAAAGTAAGTAGGCAGGCAGGCAGGCAGGCAGGCAGGCAGGAAGCAGCAGCATTTCTATTTTTATTTCGTTGTTTACACTGGTTGCTTCCCTCCACACCTGGGACTCGAACCCAAGAGTGTGTGTCTTGCTACTTTGGAAGCAATTGTCCTAACTTGCTCCACCACCAGGGCACACCTGTATTTTAAATTTAAGAGTGATAGTTCTAGGTGTAACTCCAAAAAATTGTCACGAGTGGATTGTAGATAAAGGTGATTAGAGTATAAAATTAAAAGAATGAGGCTAGGTAATGAAACTAACCTCACATGAATATTTTTTTAAAAACATGAGGCACACCCTGGGGAATAGCGGTTGGGTCAATCACCTCCAAATGACACAAGACACAAACTCCTAGGTTCAAGTCCCAGGCCTGGGGGGGAACCACCAGCATGAACAACAGAATAAAAAAGTGCTGCTTCCTCCTGTCTTCCTGCCTACTGGACTTCATTGCCTGTAATTTTCCTTTAAAAAGAAAGTGACTCCTCAGTGAATATGGGAAATACAATCTAGATTTTGTATTCAGCTTCATAAGAATTAGAGTGTGCAGGCCAGATGGAGTATCTGAAATAAAAGTGGTGTGTGTTGTGTGTAGGGTGGGGTGGGGTGGGGATGGGTTGGGTAATCTACCCCTAGTGATGAGATGTCTGGGAATAAGAAAATGTGATTTAACGATCACATTAAGGAGATATTTGCACATCAAATACTGGACAAGGGGTTCATTACCAAAAATATAAAGCATGTACCTAAAGCACAAAAAGCAAATAACCCTTTCGAGAGAGGGCAGATTGAACTAGATCCTTCTAGAGAAAACAGAGATGTCCTACAGACAGGAAAAAAATGTCTTCATCACTCATTAGGGAGTTGTTACAGCACACCTTTAAGAGTGGCCTGAAACAGTCACAGCCTATGAGTGGAAACGAGTGGCCGCCAGGATGCAGAGAAAGAGGAACTCTGACACTGTCAATATAAATTAGTACCACCTCCGTGGAAATAAGGTGATGCCGCCAAAAAAAAAAAAAAAAGCAAGCCCGGCTCGATGGACTATTACTCGAGCTATTAAAATAGGATGAAATGACATCTTTTCTAAGAAACTGGATGGAACTTGGTGTTGATGTTAAGCGGCAAAAGGCCAGGAAGAAAAATAAACAGAACCAAACTCTTGGGGCTCTAAATGACACACTGTGGTTACCAAAGGCAAAAGGAGGGAAACAAAACAAAACTTATTCCAACCACCACTATTTCAAGAATTCAATACTACTTTGCTTCTAGTAAGATAGTTATACACCATTAAACTTCAAGAAAATAATTCTTGGTCTGTATCCTTTATGAAATCACAGTAGAGTCCTTGAAAGCTGGTTTCATTTTAAAGGCACTGACCACACTTAACTCAGTGTTGAACACTGTGTCAGTGCCATTTTGCATTTAAATTACTATCTTTTAGTTGCATTAAAAAACACATTCAGCAAAGTCTGTTTGGACACCACCGAAACCCAACCACAATACTCTACCACATGGCATACCCTGGAGATGCCTAGTCAAGACAAGGAGGCAGGTTAGAGGAACAAGTTGATGTTGATGGCAAACCTGCCTCTTCCATCACCAGAGCCCAATATCCTGTCAAATCACCCGCGGGACACTGCCATAAAAAAATTACAATTCCCCCAACTCTCAAACCAAAACTTCTAGTTACAACACTGTAGACCCTTCTAGATTTATCTGATCAGATCACCAATTAATTCTAACCTCAGGTCTCCTACTCCCACCAGCTTACTGATCGAGTTTATCTTCCTTCAGAATTATGTATATTAAATTCAGTTCATTATGAAAGGCTCAAAGGATACTTTAAGGGAAACTGGAAAGGAAGACATAATTTTCTCCCAATAAAGCAAACAGTCAACATTTGAAAAAGTTTACTGAAAACTTTTATTGTAATCAAAAAGTGACATAACAGGGTTGTAATGAATTCAGCAAATCATTCTGCTGATATTATAGAACTGATTATCAGCTTTTGCCAGGCAATTAAAAAAATTCAAATGTGAAAATTTCACAGTAAACTCCACCCCAACTAATTAACGGTGGTTAAAAATAATAGGCCCTAGCAAAACCTCTCATGTTACATGGTCACAACTCACAATTCTGTACAAAAGTTCGTGTTATAAAGCTCTGATGTAAAAATCAAATAATCAAGCAGCAATATTTTAAGTGCAGCACAGGGTCTTCCATATCATTATTTACAAAGTTTGAATCTCTTTACATTATAACAAAATTTAATACAGATGACTTAGTAATTAAGTCAATTTCTAAAATCTGTCCTTTTACACCGGGACAGATTTCACTTTTTGGTCATCTTTCTCCTTCTCCTTTTCTTTATCTTTGTTCTTTTTTGACTTCTTTTTCTTGTGTTTGTGTTTTTGGCTTTTCTCCAATTCTACTTCAGCACCTGCGTGCTTCTTATGCTTCTTATGTTTTTTATGTTTCTTGTGCTTTTTCTTTTCCTTCTTTTTCTTCTTCTTCTTGCTGTCCTGACTCTCTGCAGAGCTGGCACTGCTGCTGTGGCTTCGGGTCTGGCTTCCAGAAGGGCTGTGACTTCTGCTTGGACTAACACTGGGGCTGCTCTGACTCTGGCTCCTGGTGACACCTATTTGGCTGACGGCTGCCGTGTCCAGACTCTCCTTTGCTTTCTCCAACACTTTATCTTTCAGTTCCTTAGAAGCTTTTCCTGAAGTGTCTTCCTCTTTTACAGACACATTGCTTTCACTGTCACTTTCATTATAGTCTGGTTCAAAAGCAGCTTCGTCAGTCTCTCTCGTTAAGTCAGAGGAAAGCCGAGACGAGTGACTCACCTGGGGCTTAGGCTTGACGGCATTCTTGTCCACTTGCCCAGCAACCAGTTCTTTCTCTGCCTGGGCTTCTGGTGGGTTAAGTGTGTACAGCAATTTACTGCCACTTGGCTCTTTATTGTTCTTTGCCTCTAATACATGCTTCTCACGATCCTTACTAGGATTTTTATCTACCAATTTTGTCTCTTCACTTGAGCGTTTAGTATCATAAGTGGCTTTGTTGTGATCATGAGGTTTTTTGTCTCTTGAGGGACTAGAATTACTTTTTTTGGAATCACCTGCTCCTTTTTTAGGCAATTCTCTCTCCTCCCTTGGCTTAGTTTTCTGTCCAGATGCAGAATCTTTACTCCGAGGAGGAGAGTCTTTCCTTCTTGTTAATTCATTCCTTTCATCTCTGCGTTTAGAACTTACATACTCCCCTCTGTTGTCATAGTCGGTCTTTTTGTCTCTGTTGGGAGTGAAGTCTTTGTTTGAGGAGCCTCGAACGGACTCATGCTTATCAGAAGCTCTAGGGTCTTTAGAAGATTGAGACAGACTTTTAAAGTTTCCCTGTTCACTCAAGCGCTCCAAGGTGCCGTCCTTCTCCGGCTGAGCGCCGCTCTTCCTCTTCTCGGGGTTCTCCTTCTCCAACACCGAATGATCGCGGTCTTTGGTTTTCCCCTTTTCACTCGATGCAGAGGCTTTGGAACTTTTGACTTCATGCTGTATAGTCTCATGGCTCACTTCCTTAGTGAGTTTCTGAACTTTCTCTGATGGCTCACTTTCTTTTTCAGTATACTTGACTACATTTGATGGTTTGGTGCTGACATTTTTTATAACACTAGCAGGTTTTCCTACACTTGGTATGGGCTGTGTGGATTTAACGTCTTCTTCTTCAGATTCAAAGTCATCTTTATCCCATTTGGACTGAGGAACCTGAATCATAATAATAACATCTTCAGCAGGAGCTGTATTGTCATTATTATATTCTTCCATAGTTTTAATGACAGTTCGCTTTGTATCTGTTTTCTCTTCTGATTTCCGCACAGGACTGCCTCCAGTTGAGCTTGTACTAAAAGAGAACGAAAATATTTTTGAATTAACAAAGAATCGACTACATTAAACATGAATACAAAGTGCTAACTTAAATATGATAAATGTCTTCTTTAACTTTCAAATGCCAATTACTGTGCTCTAAGGTATGACTTAAGTACAACTATATAAAAACAAATGTAGCTCACTGCCCCAAATCTCCTTCCCACCTTATCTTTAATAATTCCTTCCCTTAAAGACAAAATTGAACCGACCCAACCCCATCATCAGTACATTCTTAACTAACATATCCCACATGAACAGAAAGTATCAGCAAGGATAAAACTAAAGGAAATTCTTTTCCATCCAGGATGATCAGATACCTGGTATAATCCACAAGAGTTGAGCTGGATCCTTCAGCTCCAGTTACTTTTCGTCTGACCTTTCCTTTGACTTTTTCTTGCTTCACTTTGCTAGATGCTGACTCCAATTTCTCAGAGGGTTCTTTTGTACTAGATACATTTTCTGTACTTGTAATTTTTTTACCCGTTTCTCTGTTGAGTTTTATTTTTTTGGCAGGGGCAGTTGCTGATGACGTTTTGTCTTTTTCAGGAGTCCTGTCCACCTTTTCAATGTCAGGCTCCATTTTTCGCTTTGGTGATGGCTTCGCTTCAGTGACCTCCAGTTTCGAGACTTTCATCGATGACGACTCAAAATCCTTATCTACACCCTTCTCTTCCGTTTTTCTTTTTCTTTTTTCTCCTTTGCTATCAAGAGGCTTATTACTTTTCTCATTAGGTTTTTTTGCCTTTTCTTCCTTATTCGTCAGTTTTTCTGATTTAACATCTTTGGAATAGTCTTTCTTCACCTTTTCCTCTTTGACTTGTTTCGTCTCCTGGTGTTCTTTCGCAGACTTGGAGTGAGTTTTTCTGGGAGTACTGATGTTCTTCTCCTCTTTCTGAGATGACGAGGATGACTTAGCACTGTCAGTCTTTGGCATCTCCTCTTTGGCTTTTTTAAGTGGAGGCTCTGATCGAGGAGATTTTTCACGCTCACCATCTACTTTTTCTTGGGGTCCTTTAGCAGGTTTGATGACAGTTTCCTTTTTGGACACAGAAGTTCCATCATTTTTCCGTTTGGTCTTGTCACCTTTTGCTTTTGGTTTCTCTCTTTCTCGCTTGTCTTTTTCAGACACTGATTTAAAAGTGATGGACTCTGCATCCATTGGTTCATCTCGGACAGGGGTAGCATCGTCCCTACTTGGGAGAACAAACAATGAGTCTGCTTTACTTTCTTCACCACTTGTAGGTTCTCTTGATTTCCTAGAGGTTTCTAGTAATTCTGGGTTCAGGAAACCTTCACTTTCTTCCCCCTTTCTTCTTTTTCTGTGTTTCTTATGCTTATTTCCTTTGCCATCTCCTGGAGCATTTTCACTCTCCTTTTCCTTTGACTTTGTATTATCTTTCTGATTGTGACTGTCTCTGGTTGAAGGCTTTTCTGGATAGCTGCCCCCAATGTTTCGACTTCTGTGACTTTGTCCTCCAGAATAATCTTCTCTGCGGCCTCGTGTGAAGGGAGAATTTCTAATATTAAGTGGCAAAAATCTCTCTGGAGAGAAGTTCTCTCTATTTGCTGATGGTCTTGGCTGAGCTCCAGCCGCATAACCTTTATAGTATTTTTCATACCACTCTCTGTATTTTCGCTCCCATTCTCGGTAACGCTCTTTTTCAAATGGGTCTCTAAAGTCAACACTCCTCCCATAATAAGCTTTCATGTCATAAGGTGGTGGAACTTCTCTGTATCTATTAAAATATTCACGCTCTGTTTCCCCTTGAGGTACATTACGTTTATTGGGAGACTGTGCCCTAAAGGCCTGAGGAGATCTTGATCGTGAATGATACCGCCTATATGGGGGTGACCTTGACCTAGAACGATGATATCCATGAGATCTAGACCGTGAACGGTAATTCCGGCTCTTTCCTCTGCCTCTTCTGGGATATGGTGGTGATCGCGAATAGGAACGCGAGTGTGAGCGGCTAAATGATCGAGAATAAGAACGTGAACGAGTGGACCCAGATCTTGATTTAGAATAAGTGTATGAACTTCTTGAATATGATGAACCACTATAGGGAGATTTAGACCTAAAAACAAAAACAAAACAATAGTTGACAGTTGAGAAATACATACAAAACGAAATACAGACTCTCAGATTCTAGCATGCTGGCTTCACGGTTCCATCTTTCTTTATATCAAGTTTCATCAAAGATGATTAAAGAGGCACAGTGACCTCTACTGGAATGGAATAAAGTACATAAAGATCAGAGCGATCATTTGTTACAAAACAAAAGTGAAATCTTAACAATTAGCGTGAAGTGCATTAATGTACCGTGAGTTATGAGCTAATTAACTTAACGTTAAACAAAATGCCAATTAAATTTAAATTTTACTTCCTATCTGATTATTTAAGCAGGAATAATTTTTTGTCCTATATTGGCCAATAGTCTAGCTTTCAAAGAAACCACATTTCAAGTGTAAGCTTAAAAAATAAGTCTTTAAAACAAACTTCCAGGGAATTTTTATAACTCAATTTTTCTATCTATGAAGCAATTTGTTTTCTACTCCTTCTTAATTACACAGGTTAATGTTCAAGCTGTAGCCTTAAGCAGAGAGGTCCTCGGAAATGTTCTTTGGCTATCCCCCTATTTCTTTCCTTCTATAAACATTTCCCAATTATTTTATACTATAAATAAATTCAAGGGACAGGGCAATTTAATTCCCATAACTGCTAGTTCTACACAATAGAATTTACAGAGACATTTATTTCAATAAACAGATATAGGGAAATAAGCTATATCTCCAGTTCTATAAGCCTAGACCGAATCAAAAATTCCGTAAGTGCAGTGTTATTTATATCCATAGCTAATCCCTGGATATTCAAAGTCCCATTTGTAATTCTGTTGTGAAGGCTTGCAAAACACTAACCTGGAAAATGAGCGCCTACGCTCCTTTTGAATCTTTTTGTATTCCATCAATTCCTTAGCAAAATCATTTGTAAACTCATCTAGCTTGGACTTTTTCTTTTCCCTAGTAAAATAAAGTTAAAGAGTGAAAGTTAACAAAAACCATTTAAGAAAACTAACAAGACAAATGTAATTAGATCATGAATGAAATGAATGAAGTTGCCATTAGTTTTCCACTTTAAAACTACAAATAACTAGGATCCCTGAGGAAGTTGCTTCTATGACTTTGTTTTAATTTTTAGGTGATTTTTTTTGTACTAATGGAAACACTGGAAAATGTTTCCAAAGATACCTATTTAATGTTACATCAGAAATGAACGTGTATCGATCCTTTAAATTGAAATGCTTACTCTTCCTTTAGCCGTCGTTGCTCTCTATAGAATTCTTCCCTGGACAGAGGAGGGGCTTGTGTTGTTGGGATGGCATTTGAATGAGCGGACTGCACTCCTGAAGATACCCAAGGTGTCGATAAATTGGCTGGAGCTGGAGGAAACCCTGGAGGAGGGACACTGTACCCAGCAGGGGGTGGCTGGCCGGGTGGAAACTGAGGAGAAAACTGTGGTGGAGGAACACCTGGAGGGAGAGGAAGTGTATGGGGAGGAGGTGGGTACAGAGGAGGAGGTGGGACGGGTACAAAGACTGGAGTTGCTGGTAGTGATGGGCCTTGAGTTCTCTGTGATCTTTCGCTGTGGTGTCGTCCACGGTTTATACTTCTGGAGAAATAAATTCCAAGATATTAGTCCTTGAAACCAAAATCATCTGACACAAGTAAATGTGGTTTTTTTCTATCTCTAAGAATTTCAACACTTGTAAAAAATGGAATAGAATCAACTATTCAAATAGGTATAGGAACAGTGATAATTTACATGTAAAGGTAATTCCATAACAAAACTAATTTTTAAGGCTGTTTAATGGCTAAAAAAAATAAAAATTTACAAAGGGTTCTCTATATTGAGATGCTGCGTTTAAAAATTCTTTTGTGAAGTGTGAAGATTTATTATCACTCCACAAATACCTTTCCTAATCTGTTTTTTTTAAAGGAACTGTCAGATTAATGCCTCTGAATCAACTTCTCAAAATTCCTTCTAAGAACAAAGTTTCAGTGAAGAAAACCACTTCTGGCAGTCTCCTTTTAGAGGAAGTGGGTAAGGACCAGTCAAAATAGAATATTTAACACGTATAATTAACAATTTTAAATCCCAACGTTTTCTCTCAAGGGATTAGGTAAAAATAAAGAATGCTGAATTAGTCCTCATCAAAGAAAGAGTGGCGTTTTTCAAACAGTATGTTTTTTTCTGTTAGCTGGTAGTAATTAGCTCACTAGATGAATATTTTGTGTGCCAGTCTAGGACAAGAGTCCCTAAGACACTCCTTGTCTCTTATTTAGGAAAAAAGTTTGGAGAAGACTGGGACAAATGAGTCTAGAAAATCCAATTCTTCATGGCTGGAGGTTAGTTGGTTTTCATCTTAAACTGACAAACGTTAAATACTGTCTGTGTCTTAATGACTTCTTTCTACCCTCAAAGGAGTGAATGTAAGTCACTAATGAGTTGTGTGCTAATAAGGAGAAAGCATCACTTAGGAAAAAGTATTAAGGACATAGCCTAGCAACCATCATTTAAAATACTAAATGTAATCTTATTCTTTTTTAGACCTTAACTACAGAGGACTTAAGGGAAATAAGCATAAACCAAATGACCACCCTCCCATTGCTGGTGCTTTAAATTCTGTGTTATATTTTTCAGTATGTCATTAGATTACTGTTTTTTAAGATTTCTAGCATGTCTACCTGTAGCAACTCCTCTCCCCTCTTCTAATTTGCTGTGGTGGAGAAACCAGATATCCCAGCTTGTTGGAACTGTGTGGAAAGAAAGACAAAATACTTAAATATGATACAGGACTTTCCAGTGTCCGGACTTCAAGACACCTATTTTAACCATCCTGAAGCTTTTCCTACTCTGGAGACTGAATCTTAAACTTGTTCTAGAGAGAGACAAGAGCAAGTATTACAATGATTTAAACTGAACTATTTTTCTGCTGAACTGTATTTTAACGGTAATTAAATCTCATCATAGGATATTTTCTGTATTTTAATTAGCGTTTAGAAGTTACTCTTGTGAACTTGTTATAGAAAAGGAAAAAAAATCTTTTAAACTGGTGGCCATAATGAAGACCTTTTACATATAAAGTAGGGCATGCCATTCCATATCTACAGATGAAGAAATGGAAGTCAAGAAATAAAACCACAGGCCTAGTGACATGCAGCCAGTAAATGGAGGAGCTGGGATCTGGACCTAAGGTCTGCCAAACGCAGTGTTCTTTCTACTGATATATTATGCTAGTCTCTCATTTAAGCCAAGTTTTTCTTTAAGAAATGTGGCTTATCTTTCAAATACGTCAGTTTATATAAATATATGTCTGTTTATATAGACAATATAAATGAAAACGAATACTGGTTATCCAGAAAGATAACTGGGAAGAAAAAAAAAAAACCCCCGCCTTACAGAAAATCATACTCTACAGATTTTATTCAATATTTTATGCAATAAAAACTGATTAACAGACTATTCAAAATGAGAACGTTTTTGTTTGGCAAGCTTCAGTATTTTGTTTTGATAGACTTTAGCATGCATTTATAAATCACATCAAAAACTACTTTTAGAACATTTGTTTTTGTCCTTCCTGTAGACCTGGGTCTTGAATCTGAGTCCCTGGGCTTTAAGTGACATGCACCTTAGCTGCTGAGCCAAAGGAGTGTGCCTCAAATTCAATTTGAACATCCAAATTAAACACAGTATTTTAGAAAAGAATTGCTCATTCTTTTAGAAAATAATTCTTCATATAATCTTGAGTTTGACATTCTACATGCAAACTACATTAACAGCATATAAAAGATAAAAACATTCAGTGAAGCACTGCCTGCTTCTTTGTAATGTCCATTATCTAGTTCAGAATCAATTGTCTAATGATTATCTTTAAATATACACTTACTGTTCCCAACCCGGTCGGCCACCACCGGGACGGGCAGTATTTATTCTTACTGGACCTGAGAAACAAGAAATAAACAGTAAGTATGAACTGCATGGTAAACAAAGATAAAGTTTTTTGAAAGGAATGAAGTTCAAACCAAAATGATTTTACTCACCGGTTGTGGGGATCAACTGTCCATGCAACAATGACTGTCCAAGCAAAGACGGGGTTCCAAGTACAGGCACCTGGTAACCCTTTAGGAAAAAAAAAGAGAATAAAAGGAAAAGTTTTTAAAAGTTACAATTATATATATGTAGAAACACTACTATAAAAAAAAATCTCCAAATTTAAACTTACCTTCTCTTCCATAAGAGCGGTAATTGCGATTGAAGAGGTTCCCTTTGAATGTTCTGATGCAAGGGCTGCAGCTGGCAGTAATTTATTATCAGAATCCCTAGAAAATATCATTTAGAACACATTAAAAAGTCATCAGATGGAGGATTAGTGTAAATCTCTCTCCCCCACACAAACTAACTCTATCCATCACCTGTATAATGTACTAAAGCAAAGATGATGAAAACTTTTGAAGAAAGTGAGAGCGGACTGAACTTCTGCAGTTCCTCATATAGAAATGAAAAAAGAAGGAACCTTCTTAACATACACATGGGCGTGCCCCGGTGGAGCAGTGGCTAGGTTAATCGCCTCTGAAGGAGCAAGTCACATAACTCTGGGTTTGAATCCCGGGTCAACCAGTGTGAACTACTAAATGTAAATAAAATAAAATTACTTCAAAAAAAAGAGAAGAAAGAAAAGCTTAAAAAAAAAAAAAAAGAGAGATGTCTCTGATAGAGAAAAACTGGTTCAGTTTTAACAAGTAAAGCTTTTTAAAAATAAAGAGAGATGTATACCCATGGCTCAATAACGAAGGTGCAGGCTGTGTAAAGTCCAAAGACCCAGGTTTGAAACCCAGGGCCAAAGGAAGGAAACAAAATAAAAAGTAAAGAAAAAAATATAGGACAAAAAAAAAGGATTAAGAGCAAATTCTACTTTCAGATTCACCACAAAATCAAAATCTTGGGTAACCCAATGAAGTCTCTGGCCTTATTCCCACTAATCAAATAAAAAGCTTTGGTAAACTAGACCAGTGGGATTTCTTAAACATACACAGAAGGTCCCACTCTTAAGAGCTTGCTTTAGTATGTCTGGAATAGACCCCTGGGCATCTATTTTTCAAAAGCTAGTTGATTTTTTAAAGAATTTATGAGCCACTGGACTCCATGACCAAAGATAAAGATCCTGCTCATTTGGAAAGTAGCTGGATTTAAGTGAGCTTTCATCACTGTCTTACACAGTGATGTGCCAAGACAATGATTCCTCACCTCTCACCTCTAGCAGTGTTATCCCTCTCCTTCTCCACCTTTCCAAATGCAGTCCTGCTCAAATCTACTCCTTTCTAATACTATCATTATGACGGCAACGGAGTCTTCCTGTCAACTG
Source organism: Solenodon paradoxus (assembly GCA_004363575.1). Classification (NCBI taxonomy): domain Eukaryota; kingdom Metazoa; phylum Chordata; class Mammalia; order Eulipotyphla; family Solenodontidae; genus Solenodon; species Solenodon paradoxus. Next base: position 36,528 of record RJWH01005764.1, on the reverse strand, counting down.
CAGAGCTGTTGGCATATAACTCAACATTCAATAGGAGTTTTGGGCATCTTGCAAAGTTTTTGACCTTGACACTTAAAATCAATGGCCTGTTCCTCCAAAGAAGACTTACGCCATTTCTTTCAAGTCACCCAGAGTGAGCAGTGGTCCACAAGGATGATACATACTACAAGTCACTAAAACGATATACAACAATAAAATGACATTGTCTATCTCTCCTTCCTAACAGTGAGCAAGACACAGACTTACCGGAAAGGTCCATCTGACTTTTCCGAGTGGACAGAAATGGAGACTGTTGCAGTGATGTCCGGTACAGGAGCAGGGACAGCAGATGGGTTTCCAGGCACAGAAGAGCCCAAGGAAGACTGACTAGAAGTTAACGAGGACATCGAAGGAGTTGAATGAGTTGAAGAAGATGTCACTGGAATCATCAGAGGATCCTGTTGCCTGGATATTGGAGATCTCATCAGAGGCTGCAGGTTTCGCTGAATCAGTGGTCTTGGAGGCGGTATTGGAGGAGGTGGTGGGGGTAACTGTTTTCTTAGTCTTTTTGTATATCCAGTTTCATTTTTGAAGTTATTAACAGCCTACAGACAGACACCAAACACAAACATGGAGAAAAATGTAAAACCATTATCTACTCGAAGTTAAATTAATTACAGATTAAAAATGTTTTATTAAAGGGATACAAAGATAACTACCTGTCTCAAGAATTTATTGGCAATTAAAGCATCAGGAGAGACGTCATTCTGATGACACGTTGGGCAGGTATGTTCATCTGATTCTAGGAGTGCTGTTCTTATGCCTACAGATAAGATTTTACAAATTAATGAGAGCAGAACTGTATTCACAGTTTAAGAAACAAATTAAAGACACCCTATACTGTTTAGTTATACTACTGCTCTTGCAGGCAACATCACTATCACTTCTGAGAGTAAGAAAGATTAGGAAAATCTATAGATTCTTGCCTCATAGCAGCCTATGTGTTTTAACTTCTATCTACAATTAAAAAAAATCATGGATATAATTTAAACACCTGAGAGAAAAAGCACTCTTTTCCAAAGAATTCTAGCTTTATTTAGTTAGAAATTGGAAAATTATAGGAAAAAAGTAGGAGAGATGATAAGAACTTCACATGGCTAGCAAGGACTTTTAAAGAAGCACACAGGAGTGCCATAGGTGGAGGAGTGGTTTGGTCAACTCCCTCCAGGTGAAGTGCACACATCCTAAGGACCCAGACTGGCATACCAGTCCAAAGAGATGATGTACAACTAAATAAAAAATAAGTGTTTCTGTCTCCTTTGTCCCCCTGCCTGCCTACTTGTCTTCATTCCTACCAGCAACTCGCCTTTAAAAAAAAAAAGTTATCAGACATTTTGAAAAACAGAAGCAAAGACAAGAAAATCAGAGACATCTAGAACACAGTCAGAAGGAAAAATACTAATTTATAGTTCGCCAGTTATGTTTCTTTACAGTAAAAATATTTAGAAGTGTTTTGTTAAATACAAGACATGCTGAATCAATTCTTAAAGTGACCTTTTTTTTATTTTGGTGTTCAGCAAAGAGGCCTAATATAAGATTTATATTCTAAAACTATCTTTATAAATGAAAAAAGGCCAGAGCTGAACTGAGCAGTGAAAATTTCAGATGACACCAATTTTCATCTGGGCAAGAAGGGACAAACTTAAAAAAGTGGCAGGAAAAAACAAGTGCTAATATAAGTGATTAGAAATAAAAGTCACAAGTAACCAAATAGCAAATGTTGGGTAGTATATTTAGAGGAAGCAGTTCTCCATTACACTTAGGAATTTTAGAGTAAGAGTAAGCTGTTTTTCACCATCCAGGAAAGGGTCAAAGGCTTAAAAAAAATCGTGTGTACCATTTTAAATGTCTAGGAAACAAATTATTTTATAAAACTACAGTATAGTCGCCCTGATGAAGCTATAGGAGGCAGTCACTCCTAATATTTAAAAGGACAAAGAAGCTGCTGCTTAAAAAGAAGTGGAGTCACAGAAACACTTCTTGCATTAAATGCTCATTTATCAATTACCAACATTTCATATTTTGTTATTAAAATATACGTTTGTAAGAGCCTTTCTAAATACACACACGAACATTCTAAAATGACACAGCTCAAGACACACATGTCTTACATTCATCACAGTAACTGTTTCCACAGCAGGGAATGACAACGGCATCAGTCATGATATCTTTGCAGATAAGACACAACAATTCATCTGGGATGGGGTCATCTTCTTCTTCTGAAGAAGATGGCTCCTCAGGTAAGAAAGGTGGCTTTTCTTTCTTCCCAATAGCATATGCTTCTCTGTAAAAGAAGGCATTAGTGTTTTAACATTGTTAAAAAGGCAAAGTATTTCTAAGATATTTTACATTTCTACTACACACCACGAGGACTCACAATTCAGTATATTGCCCAATTGGTTTACACAAGTTAATATCTTCCAAAATAAGGAAACAGTTATGAACATCCTTACCCTAAACAACAAAAAGACCAAAACAAATTCCTAAACAAGTATTAAAAAAGAAACAAATAAGTGCTATAAACCTGGCCAACAGGACCTTAGAATCTATAACCCTGAAAACTGCGGGCCAGAGTAACACATTAAGCATCAGTTTTACGTGGAGGAGACAGAATTTGCACTTAAATGTGACAACACCCTAATCACAATTTTCACCATGCTGCCATGTTTCTTGAAAAAACAAAACAAGCCTGCCTGCTCCGTCTAATGGCGTCTCATGCCCTTGACGGCACGAGAGTGAAGGCCACTGGACGCTACAGTGAAACTGGCACCAGCGGCAAACAGATGGCGGGTAGGTGCGGGAAATAGTAGGTCACCTACTACACAAACAGAACGAGACTGCAGAGTTAGTGGGCTACTGAGTACCTCAAGAGACTAAAAAACAGTAATGATGTAAATGGTAGACTGTGCTACAAAAATATAAACTAACATGTCATTCGACAGTTTGGGTCTGTTTTTCGGTAGAAATGCATTTTCCAGAAATGTCTGATATTAAGTATATTAAAAAATATATACATATATATATATACATAATGCTATTCTCAGACTTGTCACCACTGGTTCCAATACCCCCAGTCTTCTCTGTAATCAGGCAAACTGGCAAAACACAAGAATTCCTTTCTACTTCACTCAGGAACACAGTGTGTCACTGCGACGCTGACGACGAGTCTCAGCCGTACAGAGTAGGGTACCTTAGGTGTGTTATTTGTGTTGCGGCTGCTCCATAGACATCACGATTCCAGAAATAAGTATCAATTTGCTTATGCCCCATTGATCCCAATTTGTGAAAGAGGAGTCTCCCACTGCCCAAGAGAGAGAAAAGAAAGAAAGAAAAAAAAAAAAAAAGAGGAGAACAGAGGATAGAAAAAGAAACAGAAGAAGAGTCTGAGTTGCTTATCAGTGGTGTTAGTGGAGAGGTGAAAGTTTCATTTAAAATATTTGGGCTCCCATTTTCCCCAGTATTTGCTGTGTGTTTGGTACAAATTGGCTTTTGCATTTCAGCATCCAAAAACAATGAAGTTACTTATTAGTTGGGGTTCACAGGTGATGTTAATCTTTCCAACACAAATTTCTATTTAAATATTTCACTTCTACATTATTATTATATTAAGATGAAGCGGTCTGCTCTTACATTGTGTTGGTAAAAATCATTCATTTCAACCTGAAGTTGTCTGGAAGTATGTATGTATGGAATGTCTGAATTATACGAACAGTATAACAGATTATTCTAAGATGAATCACAAAAATACAGGATGATGACTGATAAAAAATAGATGGGGGTGAAGTTGAAAAAGTGAGCAGGGCTAGGAGTTGAGGAAAACAGTTCTTATCTGTGAACTGAAACTGAAGTATATACTCAAAACCATTAAATCTTTTCAACACTCTTCCCTAGCACAACCGTTTGCACCACCCTCACTTGCTCACTCATTTCAACAATATACCCAGATGAGGATAATCGTGAACAATATATACTTTTTTTTTAATCACTGAGAGAATATAGACATCTCTCTACACTGTTTCTCAAGAAGTCCTGAGGATCCCCTAACGTCGCAATTTCCTGGTAGACTTGTGAAACTGCAGAATCGGGCACACCCAGGTGGGGCAGCAGTTGTTAGCTGCCTCCGATGGAACACAGTTCACATACATACTGGGGACCCAGATGTGCATTTCGGGTCTGGGGAGAAAGATCAACATGAACAGCTAAATAAAAATAAAATGCTTCTTCCTCCTCTCTTCCTTGCCTGCCTGCCTACTTGCCTTCATTACTGTCTGTACCTTTCCTTATAAAAACAAAAAAACAAACAAAAAAACCCCCATGATCCCTATCACATAATTGTTAAATCAAAAACTGGAGGAGCAGGAAACCCAGAGTGTGACACACTTTTGCAAGGATTCTTACACACAATAGTTAGAAAAGCCTGTAGCCCCAAAGGACACTGGCTACTGTGTTCTCTGTGACGTAAGCTCACAACTGTGAGGGCAACCAAAAAGGTAATTAAACATATTAGTAAGAACAGATAAAATGAGAAGTGAGTGAGCAAAACTAGGTCACCAGCTTTCCATCTAATTAATAACTGACTCATAAAATAAAAACTGGGGAAAAAACCCAGCATTAAAAGCAAGCTAAGGTGTAACTTAGAGATCTATAGCAGATCTAAACTAAAGATTTATAAAGCAAATCAAACTTCGAAATCTTAAGATTCACATGGTATACCCAAACATATTCAAGATACCTCAACATTTATTCTTGGCAATTAAATTTGCTTTGACACCTTTCAGAACTTTCAATCTTAAGCCTCTTGTTTCTCAAAATAATATCTATTTTGCTCACTTAAAATACGCAAATTTAAGAAATGCAAATAGCATTATAAGATTATGTGGAAGTATGTATGTGAATGAGGAAGAAAGCAGGGGTGACAGAAAAAGAAAAAAATTAGAAGACTACAAGGGAGTGGCACCCACTGATAACATAAAACTCCCAGTCCATTATAAGTTTGTTTTAAATGGAGCAGACTGCAGCCTCTCATCAATAAATGGACCATGTGGTGACTAAAATCCCTGGTAAACAATGCTCACAAGGAATCGAAGTAGCCAAGTGACAAGCTCAAGATTAAATAAAGCACTATAACCTGGACTGACTGTCGTCTCCAGAGATCAGACCTAATTTGAATACTTACGCATCTATAGTTGGTATTGCGTATTTCCCAGTGTTGGTAAGCATTGCACCTTTCATGTTAGGATCTTTCACTTCCATCATAAAACTTCTGGGAATTCCTGTGCTCTTTTTAATCCTAGGACCTGATTCAAAGTTCTTATCCTATTTGAAGTGGAAAAAAAGAGAGGGAGAAAAGGAAAAGACAAAGATCAGTCACCTTTATTTAGCATTAGCTAATATGCAGAGATTATTCATCGCCTGTATCATTTGTAGCTTTACATGCTCTCATTTAATTTCCTATCAGTCATGCGAATAAAGAGTTATCATCTTCATTTCACAGAGCATAACCAACAGGCTTGGAAAAATCGAGTAACTTGTCCAACTTGACTCAGCTATTAAGTGGTAGCGCCGGCATCTGAAGCCTGGCACTTTGGTTCCTGGGCTGTGCTCAGGTGTCATTGTAAAAGAGCAGACAGTATTTATCCAACTAAGATGGCTAAGAAATAACTGTTTAAAAAGAAAAAGATGTATACTATTGTTCTACTTTAAACTTACCCCATTGGTTGGGCAATTCTTAATATAATGGCCAGGTTTGCCACAACGGAAACAAGTATAGGATGGAGGCGGTGGACCTAGAGGTTTCTTCATATAACTGAAAGGGAAAAAAAAAATTACATGTACATGAAACCTTGAAACATTAATGCTTTGGTGAGGGGGAAAACCACCCCAAAGCACCTGTTATATAAAGTTATTTGAACTTACTTGATTGGGTCGTATTCATGGCCAGATTGCGACATCATTGCTTTAATTTTATCTTCTTCAGAAGCATTGGCTTCAGCCAGATTGGCAGTCTGTTTAACAGGTAATTATTTGACACACACATTAGAAACACATTTAAGACCACGCAGCCAAACACAACACCATTCATCCTGTAAAGAGCAGTATCTAATCTTGCATAAAATCAGCGATTTACACGTATAATCTGGAAGAGGCACTGGGAGGTTCCTTGGCTCATTACATGGTGTTTGGGTGTCTCTGCAGGGTTGAAGAAAGTCTTTCTGGGGGCACTCAAACCTTAGACCCTGTTTGTACCTTACATCAAGATTTGCATATGAGTCCTTTAGGAGTCAAAAGCTGAGATTAAGAAACACTTGATGCTTTTAAACGTTAAAAATAATTCAAGCGTCATAGCATTATTATACTTTAATACACATGACTTGGAGGTAGAGTTGGGGGAAAACAATTAAACATATTATATAGGAGATATTAGAAGTCGGAAAGTCCTTTAGGTAGTGGTGTCCGTTCCAAATTAAGTGCAAAGCACATGTATTCCGGGGTCATAATTTTAAATTCAACTCTCCAAAATTTATCACCTTCTTTAAGGTGTTCTACCCAGTACTCTAGATATAAGCAGGGTCTAAGGGAGTGAGTCCTAAGAACTTGAATCTTCAAGCATCTAGCACTCGGATCAGTCATTCATTGGGTTTTATCTTTACATTCATCCACAAAACAAGCAACCAGTTTTAACATTTTATTTTAATTTTAGATACAAAGAATGCTTAACATCAACAGAGCTTAGAACAGCAGCAACATTTACAGAAAACTGAATTACAGATGTTGAACAACTAATTTGTTTGAACCCAAACATCCATTTACCAAAAAAAAAAAAAAGTCCCCAAACCTCCCCACTGTTTTGTCCCCGCACAGAAAACAACAGTAGGAACGGACCAGAACTCCAATGTGGCCCTTGCAGTGCAGACTGAAAGCAGTGAGCAGTGAGCTATAATTTGCTGAAAACAGTAACTCTAGGCTGAACCGCTTCGCACTAGAGAATTACGAGGATGGTTTCAATCTGCTCTGCCTTAGAACCATCAATTTGAATATTCAACTTTCCCAGAACAGCAGCTTAAAAAGCTGTATTTGTTACTAGGACATTTTGGGGGATACATCCTAGGAGAAAGGGATACAACCTATAACAAAGCCAGGACAAGATAGAAACAGCACTAATGGAAAACCCACCTATCTATTAACCTTGGTTGCTAAATTTGGTTTCACATTTCTTACAGTAGGGAAAAAATAACTTTTTAAAAAGTGAAAAACTTCCTTTTTGGTCCTCAAAAGTCTGCTGATTCTGCTATAATTGCCTTCTTATTAAAAGGTGCAATTTGCAAGCTAAATCTACCGTTTTAAAAAGTAATCCATCACTGATGCTTTCCCAAACAAAAGGTACATTGTTGAGCAGAAAATGCAAGCAATCTTATCGCAAAACATGGCATATACAGTGATTTCAGGAGGTAACAATTTGCCCCTCTGCCAAACATACACATAGGTATATTCCTGCAAACAGCTTTACACATTTATACAATTCATGTAGTCTGTGTTCAAACAAATTAGGTTGTTTAAAACTTCTTCTAATGCAGACTACAAGTCTATATAGCATAAAAAACAATTGTATCACATTTAAAATGTTGACCTTCATGGGGTCAATTCAAGTATTCAATAACCATGCAATCGTCCATGTAAAGGAAAGCTTCTACTTTGGCTGCTTAAAGAAGTCCACACAATTTACAGCCCAAACCAGGGGATTCCTCCAGACCTTTGTTAGTTTCCAATGCATAATTAAAACATATGAGGGGAAAACAAGTTAAGTGCGGCTTCCTGTGATTCTTCTGTCTTGAAGATGAACCAGACTCCAATATTATGGTGAGGCTGACAAAATACTGCCCCCTATCTTCTCAAAACAGCAACTACTCTTTACAGGATAGCAATAAATGTACAATGTGTTCTGGAAAATATTTCCTAACCCCCCAACCCCTCTTTAAAAGTGTTCCATATTTTAAAAAACACGATGCTAGAAATTTATATTTTCAAGAATATTATATATGTATATATACCTTTGTAAGCTGGGCCAGAGATATAGACGCAGAAGAGTCATCAATCTGTTCACAAAAAATCAAACACACATTCAAGTTCCACACAGAAAACATCTGAAAGTGATCATTTAGCCCCTATTGCCACTTTATCTTCAATTATTGGGCATTTTCTTAGAAGCTTCCTAAAAATGTTATTCTGTTTTAAAGTTCAAAGTGTAGCTCCCCATTTCAACCCTTCTCTATTTCACACACAGTAATCCAAGCTAACAATTCAGAGGGACTCAACTGCAATGGACAAGAGGGATTAAGAAAGGTGTATCACATAGGAAATCTGTTCAGTGTGAGGACTTAATACTAAGCAAGAGTTTTCTGTCGATAATGGTCTGAGTTGATAATGCTCAAGACAATGCACACTTAAAAGAGAGAATAAGAAATCTCTCTAACTTTCCCAGAATGCCATTATATAACGTTGTAAAAACAAGCAGCTCTTTAAAGTTCAAATAATTGCTTTAATAAAATAACTCCTACATACTTGCTACTTTCTTTTGCCCCCTTATTTATTTTTTTGAGCATGTACTGCTGAGTCTGAATAAGTTTATTTTCCCTAACAAAGATTAACAATAACTTTTTGCTAAATAAACTACAGCTTTATCAAAGGGCAAAGATGTTAAATTCAAAAATAAACAAAAAACAAAAAAAGGAACCCAAGGCCAAAGGGCAAAGGTTACCAATGATGATGGACCCCAATATTTGGTGATAATTTAAGGATATAAGAGGAGTTGAAAAACTATTTTTAAATGTGATAGTTTACAAGTTTTGATTTTTTGATCCCCTGAAATGATTTTAATATTTTTAAAATATGTGTATTGTATATACACACATATATATACACACACGTATCTTTAGCACATAAGCCTGAAGATATGATTCCCTTACAAGTGTAGCAACATGAAAACATTATTAGCTTCCACTGTAGTAAAAGTAGGTTGCTTATTCAACATGTTATAAATTTCTCAAGCATGTTGCTTGAAACCACTTTAAAATGGAGCAAATAGAACAAGATATCTGGATCAAAGCAAAAACAAAAACACCAAAGAAGTATTCACCAGGTAGTTTTTTAAGTATTCCAGAGGACTAAGTATTATTTAAAAAAAAAAAAAAAAGCAAAAACAAAAATAAAAAACCCGGCAGCATAACTTTTAGCTCCGAACAGAATGTAAATATGAAGTTCTTAGCACCATGCTTACCATTTTAGGAATTCAATATACGTGAATAAAAATGCTAGCAACATTTAAAAAACATCTTACAAAAACCTTAGGGTTGTAGAAGTTAGTTTGATGATATTATTTTGGGGATGGTTATTTAAAGAAAAGGCTCTTAACTGCACATTGAAGGAATAGATTCACAATGCATTAATTCCACTTTCTTAATACCTAACTATATAATTCACCAATGGCTTTTCACTCTTGCCCAGCTTTGAAATGCTCTTTCCTTAAAGAACTAATCTCAAGGGGTACATTTTGGGGGAAAAAAAGCATAAATATTCTCTTTACATTCTGAATAAATCAGGATCTATTCAATCTATTTTGAAGAGGGTTAATTCTACACCAGCCAAGATTTAAAATACTGAACAAATTACCGCCAATCATCATCTGTACTATGTTTCTAATCAATGAAACAATCTGTAAACATAGTCCATTACTATCTAGAATATGACTACTGATGATTCCTTATAGAAAGCAAGCAATTTACTATTTTAACTTTCTTACTGCTGCACCTTTATGGACATTTTGATCTTTCCATTAACATATAAATCTCTTTTTGTTCTTATACTGGGCTTTTTCTTTCTTTTTTGGTTAGCTTTCTGCCTACTGGTTATTAGTAATGCATATTTATTGAAAGTGGTTTCAGATATGCAATGGCATATTAATCACTTCTTTTCTCATCAAATAATCACTGTAAGTACCTAAATACCTTATAATCCACAAAGGAGTCAAATTTAACATAAATTTAGAAAGTCATCCAACTGTTTTCTATATATAGCAAGGTACTAAGAAATAAGTGAAAAAATGTCAACAAAAAATGGTTTAAAAATGACAAGGAATTTTTATATACTAATATCTAATATTAATATACTAATATCAACATACTTTCAACAGAGAGGGAAAAAGTATGTCGCATTTTAAAAATCTTCAGGAAAATTTATGCATGTTGTAGACCACCCCCTAATTTGTGATCTTGCTTCTGGATGTAAGAATCTGAAATTTTTAATGCCAACTATACTTGCTTGAAATGAAAACAGCCTCAAATTTTGATGTTCGGTTAAGCGGGAAGAACATGCAGCTTTGCAACGCAAACAGGGAAGGATGACTAAAGAAAAAGGTTGAGGAATACAGAACAGCCATCCTTGAGTAGAGTTGGCTTTGGTTACCAAAAATACCGTACTCTTATCACGAAGAGTAAGAAATATGGTGCTGTAACTAACTCAGCTTCTGTGAATGCGCACAGCACTCACAATGCTCAGGCCTTGTAATACGGGCACTAGGTAATACTTGATGAACATTCCGGTCTCACAGCTAGAACGTCAGCAAATGTACCCCAAGCAAATACATGATCGGGGTAATAGGTTATCTTGAGTCTCCATTTCAGATTATTCTACTGTAAGTTAAAGCCACTTTAAAAGTATTTTAAAAAAGAAAAGAAAAGAAAAACCTAAGCATAAAACAAACTGCTTCTTATAAGTGTAATACAGACATGCCAGGGAACACACAAGGCTAAAAGAATGTTAACTTTATTCATGAACATGTGATTTGTGTTTATACACATGCTAATAAACAAAAAGGAAATAACTGTTTTCAAGAAATAAAACTTCATCTGAATTAGTTTAAATACTATATAATATGTACTTTATACAAAATGTGTTACATTAACTACTACAGTCACCAGGATAGTAGATCTAATTTGTGCCAGCATTTGGATACATAAAAATCAGTTTGAAACCAATCACCAGCAAAACAGTAACTTGGACACTTTTTACAGCATTATTGCTTTAAAAAAAAACACCCAAAAACCCCATATACCTCAAATGGGGGGGGGGGGGCGGGGGACCCAAAAACACTAAAAGTTTTGATCTTTCAATTATTATGTTTAATTCTATGAGAGCTAAAGGTCATATACTTGAGAGAACAAGTCCAAAGTTTAGATGACTCTATATTACCATGTTTAAGATTCATGACCCAAGGTTAGTGAAATGCCTGATACACACCTGAAGATCAGTAGCCATTAAAGAGGATAAAGTGAAACAGCAAGCGATACCCTTAAATTCTAAATGAAAATTTCAGACATCTTGTATTGTGTATTATCAAGCATGAGCAGTAAATGTTTAGAGGACCATCAAGTTTTCAGAACCCAGTTACTACAGACCTATGTTCTGAAACAGATGTTTCACCCCACAATTTAGGAATGCTGCTACTTTTTTTCACTTGAGCTCAGTCAAAATGGTGTTAAAATTAAGATTAATCTGTGGTAATAAAAATTAAGATGTTACCTTGGTTAACAGGAATTATCTTTCATAAACTACAGCTTTTAATTAGCTTATAATCAACACTTTTTTTTTTTTATGAGAAAGAGGGAAACATTTTAGTTTGGACAACTGAGCAGACTACAAGTGGAAGATCTTGTGTCAAAATTAGAAAACAATGTACCTAATTGCATAAAATTATCGAAATCATCAAGACATTTATATCTTCCTGAGGGGCCCAATTTCAGATGTCACTTTATAGTATGGATATAAACAAAGAATAGGAGCTCAAAATCACCAAATAAAGCAAAACTAAATAATAAAGCTGCATCAATGGTCTCTGGAAAGCTCTTTTCTACGAGGTGTTTGAACTTGGAGAAAGCATCAAACTTTAATATAAGCTTTGCAGATAGCTAATGCATTTTTCAAAGCCATCAATCAGGCAGAAAAAAAACAAAAACAAAAACAAAAACTAAGTGATACAACGTGAAAATGGCAAAATATACACTCCAAACATTTTTTATTGCAAGAAACAAAAAGCACACAACAGCCTGTACATACATACAAAATACTAACTATAGACAGACAGATGTAGAACATGTTATCATGTTCATTAGTGTAAAACCTACATGACCTAAAAAGGATCATACATTACTGTACAACACGGTGTCATACAGGGAGAATGCTATCATATTTAATATGAAACAGTTTTTTGTGGGCACAAATCACCCATTTCTTCAAAATAAGTGTGCAAATAATGCCACATATATTCATTTTCAACTGAGCTGTCATCAAAAATACACTTTTATTTACAATGTGTACTAAGATCAGTTGGTTATTAAGTTCTAAAATGATTTACGTCACTGCCACATTATAAAGGTAAAAGCAATGTGTAGAAAAAGTGTGAGATTGTGTTTTTACATACTGCTTTTGAAGTTCCCATCATTGGTTCAGTTCGACTTCTGAAAAACAAAAAAATAACATTAGCTATTTATGAGCAGCATTTATAAATTTTAGTGTCAAAAAATATCTTACGATAAACATATTTTTAGGAATACAATTTTCCTTGGTACAAAGATTTAAAAACAAAAAATTTCTGAAGTAATGAATATACTGCTTTGATTAATCTTTGCCATTACTAAACAAATTAATATGGCAAAAAAAAAAAATCCCTATTGGGCAATTCTGTAATAAGCATATCCTGTCACCACTTTTAATGTTTTCTGGAAGTTAGAATGATATTTTTTTACATTAGAAACTTTGTGGTTCTTCTTAATATACTGAACAATTATATCATTTCTCAGCTTTTAAATAGGTAAAGATCTAATTTTCATATAATAGATTTTCTTAAAGCAAGACCACAGCTATTAATATTTATAATTTGAATCCCTGAGAAACTGCCATGCCCAGAAACTAAATATTAAATCCAATAGGAGCTGAGCTGATAATTTAATTTTTTAAATATCTCATAACAATGCTTAATAATTAAATGAGTTCTTACTTCCAAAATTGCAAAGATCTTTTATTAAGAGTATTTTAAGTTAAAGAATGAGTCAAATGATTATAAAGAAGGGGAAAAATTGATTTACAGATAAGTCCACACAGAAAGGTAACAGGGAGTTGGGTTGCTAAATACTGCCTTTACACATACTTAGTTTTAAATTTATGCTATCCTGACTACAGAGAATGTTAGATAGCATCTGAAAGGAATTTCTATGTCTGTGCATGATTGGGAAGGCCTAAGAGAACAAAATTTTCACTTCCTAGTATTTACTTAACAAAGTCAAAGATATTTTATGAGGCAAATATATTACACAAAGGAAATAATACACAGTAAAATGCAATTCTGTGTAAGAGGCAATTTATTTTGCCATGTACTTCAAATAGCTCTCCCCCCAAGAGTTTCTGAATATTAAAAAAATCTACTGAAACAGAATACTTGCTATTTTAAAAGCTCTTGGTAAAGTACAATTTCACACTAGAGTCTAGAAATTAATTCTCCCCCCCATAATTTCTTAATGTATATAAAACTAAAAGCCCACAGTTAGTTCTCTTGGTATTTGCAAGAGAAAAAGAAAACAAAAGTATTCAGCTTAAGTTGTTACTATACTGCTTTACACAAACGAATCTACAAATATTAAGACAGTGTGTAACTTTAACACAAAATAATAAGTTTAGAGATCAGGCTGCAAAAAATTATATAATTTATCTTAATTCTAAAAACACAGTGCACGCATTTCCTAGGACTGGCAAATTCCAAATTTTTTTTTTACTGCCCAAACAGAATTTACCCCAATTCTGAATGAGGATGCTAACTTTTAACTGGAAACTCTACCCTTTACCATCCCAAATTGCTACCCTTTTCACATATTACAATTCTGCTGCCACCAGCATTAAAATTCCAAGAAAGCAGAGTTAAGTTAAAGATTCGTAATTTCTATTTTCTTGCAATTTTAATCCTGCCCCTTTGGTGAATTTCTTAAGTGCCAGACTAGTTGAAAGATATTGTTGTGTCCTTACCCCAATAATGGGCATTTACCATATTTCAGGCAGTGTTTAATTCTTGTAACTCTGAGTTAAATACATCTATTTCCCAACCCCACTATTTTATTTTGAGGAATTTGAAATTTAAACTTAGTTAACATACCCAAAATCATGTAACTGATGAGAAGTAGTAACGTGAGTTCAAACCTAAGCCAGATTCCAGAGTCTCTGCTCATAACACCTATAAATTCCATAGCACCAAACAAAAAGCCCTTTACTGATGAGGAGCCAATGTTATTAGCATTAACCGAACACTCTTGATGTGGTAAAAAATATTTAGCACAGATCTCTTAAGAGATACACACATCCTTATAGTTAGAAAACAACAACAAAAACCAAGCCCCCCAAATAGCAGGAAACAGAAAATGGGAAGGTGAGTAACTAAAGGGTACAGAAAAATTTATTCAAACAGCATTTTCTTGTCTTTATAAATATTGCCTTTATAAAACAAAACTTCTTCCTAAAATAACTTTTGCTCCCAACTAAAGTTTAAGTTAACTGGGGGAGGCATAACCTGGTGGCCTAGTGGTTTAGTCCACTGATTGCAGTCCACATACACTCATGGTCCCTAGTTCAAGACCTGAGGCCTGGGAAAACCAAGATGAACTGAATAAAAATAATTAAAAAGCTTCTTCCTCCTCAAAACAAAACAAAACCCAGTTAACAGGGTGGAGGGGGCGAGGAGGGGTATCAGTTTAAAAACAAACCCATCTTCAGAGTTTCAAAAGACTGAGAAAATATTCTTAACAAGGTAAAGTAATAAGGTTAGTTCTAAAACATTCTCACAAAATATAAGTATATTTGAAAACTTAAGTATGAGAGATTTGACACTTACATAACATATGTCTTGCTTGTAGATTTAACACCTCCAATAGGAATTCTTCTAACAATTACAGATGAATTCTTAGGAATTAGAGCGTTATCATCAGTATATTCTGTAAATAAAAAGATAAAGAGTTGAATCTCTATTTGGCAATCTGGGTAAGTCTTAGTCCTCAAGAATTAGAAAACTTGAAACAAATTTTAAGGGAAATGAACTTAGATATGAAAGAGCATATCTACTTGCTCCTTTATAGTGAGATCTTAGCTTTTGTGAAACCTCACAGTAAAACTCACTCATTTCTATTTAGCCAATAATGCTAAATACCTGAATTATGAGGAAAAACATGTATAAATAAGAAACTTATCTTCTTAGGTCTTAAACATGAGTATTAATGGGGAACACAGACTAAACATGCTATGAAATGTTTTGATAGAGGAAAAGGGGTTTTATAATAAAGAACGTGAAATGTAACTCTGGATATGTTGGTTCAAGGAAGGACCCCTGAAGAAATGACATTTGATACTTGATAAGACCGAGAAGCCAGCCAGTCGTGCAAAAAAAGCTGGATAAAGTGTATTTCAGAGAGAAAAGCATGTGAAAAAACATGACCAAATGGTTAATAGCTGAAGAACATAACATGAAATAGAAAAGTACAGACCATATACTGAGTCATATGTTGTTTCGAAGCACAACAGAAAGTCACTGAAGGATTTTGAACAAAAATGATGGTTTTTGTTATAGAAAAAAGGTTAACTGGAACCCTATGTGGTGAATATAAGGCAACAAAAGAAAGAAACAGGATCTGACTAATAAGGAGACTGAAGAGTAGTACACGAGAGAGAACGATGGCCTGTACTGGGATGTGACAGAGAAGCAGAATCAGGAAGGAACTTGGGAGAAGGGAAGACGGTGAAAGAACGAATTCACATCTGAACCAAGTATAAATTCCTAGGCTCCCTGTTGAAGCAACTGGACAAACAGTGATGTCAATTTCTGAGAACGCAAAAGGGGAAGGATGAATAGAAGCTACTTTTCTACTCTTCAGACTGAGAAACTGCACCAATGAATCTAACTTAAGGCTAAAAAAAAAAAAAAAAATTAGCTAAGGAATGAATTTGTAAAATTACCAAAAAGAAAAATAACCCACTATGGGGGTGTGATAAATGAAAAAATGTGCCCACCTCCCTTAATCATACAATCAGATATTAGGGTTACTGAATTTTCTTTTTTAAAGGAAAAGTATAGGCAGAAATGAAGGCCAGCAGAGGCAGGAAGGCAGTAAGAAAGAGGATGAAGAAGCACCCCATTTACTTATTTAGTTTTTTCATCCTTACATGACCTGAACACCTCCCCCACTCCTGCCCCTGTACAGACTATGCTGAAGCAAGGTAGCTGACCAAACTGCTGAACTTAGTTCTTGCTTCAGTTACTTAGCATAACACAGTCAACACAGGTTGACTACCTGTTCTTCCAATTATTTCAAGTTTATATACGTAAGCATTTTAAGCTTTTAAATATAGATGTACAGCTATATATGATCAAGTTCATTATTTTTAATCATTAATTCTATTAGTATTTAGTTATAAATTTAATTGCTCAGGAAAGGGTTCTTTATAGTTTATGTCAAGTAGGTTATTATCTCACAGGTATCCAATTAAGAGTGATATAATTTCCCAGATGAACACACACCAATGTAAGATATCTCAGTTGTTCATGATAGTCCCAAATTAAGCAAGCTCTGAGTAAGAAAAACTGGGAGCAGAGGAGATTAAGAGTACCTTTAAAAAGTAAATTCTAGAAACAAAACTTGGTATCCAACACCTGACAAGAAGTTCCTGAATATTAACTCAAAGGTGTTCATTACAGCTTTTAAAGACAACTTAATATGATCAGCACAGCACTGTGTTAAACTAAGTCGTGTGTCTGATGGCCAGACACTCTACCTTTTAGAATTACACTGATGATTTCTCATCCTTAAAATATCTCCTTAACAAGTAGCCTGTTAAGGTTCAAAGACCCTTTTCTCTGCTCCAGTATAATTTTTGATTCCAAAACATGAATCGCATGGATGGAATGAAAAACAAGATGAATTTGAGAAAAAAAGACCTTTTAAGATGAGAATGAAGGTTGCTTTGCTGTGTGCTTTTGGGGGGTGGGTGGCAGCAGAAAGGGTTGGGGAGGATGCAGTAAAATAGGAAAGCAACTATATATACAGCAAAGTTATGTAGGAAAAACCTGTCTAGAAATAAATTCTAGAAAGAAAAAACAAACAAACAAAAACTTAAGTCATTTTAAAATACATAAAAGTATTTTCAGCCTGATCAAGATTTAAGTGTCCTAAATGACAGATTTCCAAAACTATAAACTGTTTTATAGAAATATGGTAATTAGGCGATTTATAAATTAATTAAAAACATTTTCTCCTAGGCAATGTAAATGAAATGTAAACATAGTGTGTACTCTTTTTAATTCACTTGATGGTGCTAAAACCAAGTTAGTTGCCTTGTGACATTGGCTGCTACATCCCATAAAACTCATTTACTCTCCTCAAACACCATCTATTAATCCATCTCATGTCAAACATACTGCAGGGAAAAACACTTCCCTGCCTTTTGGGATTTATAAAAATAACATATCACATAATTTCCTGTTCTAGAAAAAAATACTACAAGGTCATAAAACTCTTAAATTTGAGAAGAATTCCTTCACTCTGGGCAGCCCCGGTTGAGCAGCGGTTTGATCAGCCACCTTCAGCAGACAGCACACTCCATGAACATCCCAAGGATCCGGGTTTATGACCCAGCACCAGGGGAAACCACCCAGATGAAGAGCTAAAGTGTTTCCTCCTCCTCTCTTCCAGCCTGTCTGCCTGCCTGCGCTCCCCTGCACCTCCTTGAAAAAATCCTTCATCCACAGCTGGTTCAATCTAACAAAGCTGCATTTAAATATTAGGTGGAAAATATGAACAGAGTCTAACCTCAGGCGATTAAATTAAGTAATACTCCTGGTGAAATAAGAAACGATTAAAATTACCTTAATATCCCCGCGATATATATTTTCTTTCCTCTCATTCTTAATAATTCACATATCTAGATGGCCTAAAGTTCTTATAAGTCCATCTGCTCTGTAACTATAATACTTAAGGGATGCTTTCGGTGGCGCTGAAGACAAAATACTTCCTGTAAGCTATTTTCTTGAATATTATTTCATAAAGTTGTTTCTCAATTCTTCATGACCACCACTAATTTTTCTCTCATTAAGTAGAGGGATGCTACACATAATTACAATTAACAAAGCCTCACACAAAATGAGACTCATTTGAAAAGGAGGAAGTGGAGAATATCCATTCATGTGTTAATATAACTAAAGTTCTTCCTTAATTATTTTTGAGTCATGATATGCTAGTAGTGTTTATTAACATAATTATGCTATGTTTGGAAGCAAATGGAAAATAACTCACATGACAACATTTGTTCTACCTACCAACTCTAGGCTAGAAGTGGGGATCCTCTCCCAAATTCAATTAAAAGAACCCATGTCATACCTTAAGTCAAATTAGTGATCAGTAAAATAGTTTAAACAAATCAGAATTTCACTCTCATCCCATTAGGAAAAATCAAGACTGACCTCTTGAAAACTACATAGCAGCCCCTGAATGCTGAGGGAAAAAAACCCAAAATACATTCAGACTCTGAGAAAGGGGGTTTTGTCACATTTTTTCTACTGCTAAATTTTCAACATAAAATGTTTTTAAAAAGGAGAAAAAGTAAAAGATTCCAGTCAGTGGCTTATTTGTAGTGGTATGATAGCAGCCTACTATTTTCCAATATCCTAGTACCAACACAGTAAAGTTTACCAATCACTCCTTTTAAAAAGAAAACTGTACTTTTGATCTTTACTAAATTTTAAGAGCAAGATGAATTAAGACTACTTCATAACTATACTAATTCTGGAATGTACACACACAAGTCACATCAGAACACAACACATTCCAAAAACCATCCCAACATTAAAGATGGCTGCGTTAAATCTTCAAATATTTAAAGTGAGGCTCCCTTCTTTGAAACAGGCCAACTCCAGCATTCTCTCTCTCCCTCTCTCTCACACACACACGAAGGCACAGAATGTGTCATTAAACTCCAAAACGCTGTTACGTTAGTGAATTAGAGAGCAATCTCTGTTGCTGCTCTAACACCTAAGAAGCCTTGCATACTCTCCTCCTCTTCAGAGGAAAAACAAGTT
Organism: Solenodon paradoxus; assembly: GCA_004363575.1. Taxonomy (NCBI): domain Eukaryota; kingdom Metazoa; phylum Chordata; class Mammalia; order Eulipotyphla; family Solenodontidae; genus Solenodon; species Solenodon paradoxus. Next base: position 17,333 of record RJWH01005764.1, on the reverse strand, counting down.
AGAAAATGTCACAGGGCAAGCATCCAAAGAACCTGGGAAACACCCCCACGCCGTCACCCCAATCCTTAAAAAAAAAAAAAATGGGAGAGGAATTAAGAGTTCCGCTGTTCGGGGTAAGATTATAGATGACCGAAGTCTGCAGAAATCAAGTAAAGCAGCTCAACTCCAAACGAGGCTATCCATGAAAGTTGTAACCAAAGCACTGGAACCAGTGAGTGCCCTGCAAGCGACATAATGGCGGTTAGTCCTCCTCCGGTCACCTCTCGTCTGTCTCTCCAAGCAGCAAGCATCCGGAGGCTAGGTGGCTCTTACCTTCTTTCGTCTGCGCGTTGGTGATCTGCAGGTCGGAGTCGCCAGCTTTCAGCTTCTCTCTCCCCACAATCTGCTTCTTTAAGTCGCAGAGGGAGATGTGGAGCCCGTCAAAGGTGACAGTGTCATAGTTGAGTTTGGAAGAAAATTTATAATGCACACAGGACATGGTGCCAAAGGATTCTTAAGGTTCAGCGAGGAGACGTGGACACTCTCAATATATGTATATTTATGAACGTAAGAGCAAAATATGTACACACATAAAACACTCAAGACACCGGAGGCCCCGAAGGCCTCAGAGGAAGTACCCCCGCAACCACAGCCGGGCTTCGTGAAAAAACAGAGATCCAGGACCCCCCTCCCGGTACTCAGAATGGCTTCATGTGGGAGGAGGCGGACGAGCAGGGAAAAGGGAAATGGAGGTTCCGCCAACCGGCACAGTGTCACCCGGCTGGGCCCCCGTCGCTCATGCTAAGGGCCGGCGGCCGCAGGCGGGGAGGGGGGGGCGGGCAGGCGGTGCAGTCAGTAGCGGTCAGTCCACACGTTAAGAGTCCGAGTGACCCCACGGGGTCAGGGGTCCATAGCGCGGCCGCACCTCCCGGTGGCTCTCTCTCTCTCTCTCTCTCTCTCTCTCTCTCTCCGTGGATGGGGTGACCCAGGCCCGGGAGCAGGCTGAGGGGGAGAGGGCCTAGGCCCGGAGTCCACGAGCGGCCTCTCGCCTCCTCCTGGCTTCCGGACGACCGGCGTCGGCTTCCCAGGCCCAGGTCCCCACCACACAGACCCCCGGCGCCTGCTCCCCGGAGGCCACGGCGGCCCGCCGCGAACTAGGCCGAGGCCGCGCGGTGGGCGGCGGAGAGGCCTTCTCGCAGGCCGGCCGGCTCCGGCTGCGACTACGGCTCCGGCTGCGACTCCGGCTCCGGCTGCGCCTCCCCCCGCCGCCGCCGCCGCCGCCGCCGCCGCCGCCACACAAAGCCGGTACTAGGCCTCCAGCGGGCCTCGAAGCGCCGCCTCACCACCCGGGCCCCCGCCAGCGGCCGCGGGGCTGGGCGAACCCTGACGCCGCCGCCGCCGCGGCGCCCGGACGCTTCCTCTCGCCGTGTGCTCCGCGCTCCTCTCGCCTTTCGCTCCCGTCGCCTTGCAGCCCACAATCTCGAGACTTGGGCCCGGGAACCGCCGGGCAACGGCAAGGGCTTCGCTGGTCCCTTTTTGTTCTGCCCGCCTGCCGCTCTCGGGCCCTCACCCGCGCCGGCGGCAGCTCCGAGCCAGTACTATGGCGGACGCGGCCTGCTCCGGCGAGCGCCCCACTCCGGGGTCTCTTAAGCAGGGATTGCACGGGCGGCGAGCGCGAGGCGGGGCTGCGTGCGCCGATAGGCGGGCCGGGGCGGAGCCCGTGGCGTCACAAAGCGCCGCGACCCGCCCACGTGACCCCGCGCTTTGTGACTCCGGGGCGCGGAACCTGAAGTCGCCGGGAGAGCGGCAGGAACCATCTGCCTCCAGACGTGGGGGGGGGCGGCGCCGGGACTGGCTGACGGGGTGGTTCGGGAGGGGAGCCCAGATTTCGTTTGCTGTCAAGCTCGTTTCCGCTTCCAACTGGGGCGACTAGGGGCGGGCGGCGAATTCCCTGTTCCCCCACGATTCCCAGCGCCGCCCTCGAGCCCCCCAACAGAAGTAAACATTGTGGTTGCTATGCAGTAAAAACCCTGGTCTCTAGCTTCCCCTTCCAAACAAATCGACTGCCCTAAAGTCTTCCTCAGCGGAAATTCTGGAGTTAGCCCCTGGCTAGAACTGATAAGAGCCGCCACTGCATTGTTACTGAACCTTACTAGGTGCAGGACTGAGCACCGTAAAACACCCCCAGGCTCTGCAGCCAAATTGTCTGGCTTGGAATTCTAGCGGTAGACTCCAGATTAAGTTCCTCTGTGCCTCAGTTTCCTGGACGGTAAAACGACCTTAAAACCAGTACTTGGTTTACTGGGTTGATTGGATTCAATGAATAGATACGTTTCCGCTGTTTAGGATTCTGCCTAGCACATGGTTCAACGTGTTTCGATAAATGTGGCCCATAAACGTCAGTTTAACAACATCAACAAAAATCCCTAAGCGGTCAGCACTGCCATTATCTCCAATTCACAGATGCGGGAACTACATCTACAAAGCACGCACTTCTGAATTCGCAGAATCGGAGGATTGCTTGCTCAGTGACTGGGTTAGTAATCCCATTCTTAATTCCAAATGCTGCAAACTATGCCAAGAACCCTCCTGAGTGGACTGAATGTTTTGTTTTGTTTTGTTTGGTGGGGGAGCATGGGGAGGTTTTTACAGTCATCAAGTTCATCATATTATAAAATTGCATTCATAAACTGTGATAATCCCTGTCATTTACATTGTGTTTTCCTCATCCTATCTGAATTTCCTAGGTTCGGGCTCAGAGGAGTTAGTTACTGAGAACAAAGGTATACAGCCAAGATGTGGCAGAGTTTGCAAGGAACTTCCTAAATATATATTCGAAATTCTCACTGACTTTCTTTCCTTTTCTTTTTTTTTTTTGGTCAGAAAATTCTTCCAAGGGCCAGTTTATCTAAATAGGATGCCCTCAGTCTCTATCCCATTACTTTTCTTAATTTCTTCCAAGAACTCATCACTACTTGACAGACTGTTTACTTTTTAATTTAGTATATCATAGACTCTAAATAATAGAAAATATTTTCCCAAGACAATTCAAATAAATGAAATCATATATTTTTCTCAGAAAGCGCCTTAAAACATTTAAGATACTTGAATTAAACAATCAAAATTATGTTTATGAGCAAAAAAAATGATATGCTCTTCATAGCAATTTAGTCATATAACACAAATTCTCAGCACCACAATAATCTACATTAGACAAATTTAATACAATTTAGCACAGTCCTATAGATTTTTGTCATTTCTTTTAAATGATAGAATTCGAAATTGTAAAAAGGAAACAGTATGTTTACTTTTTAGTAACCCCACCACCACCAGGGAACAGGGATTTTATCTTTTTTTATTTATGCTATATCCCAGATCCTAGAACACTGCCTGGACATAGTTGAGCTCAATAAATGAGTTAACTAGCTAAATGGATTTTTATGCGATCTCTAGGAATACTGTGGCAGTAAGATTTTGACAACTCAGGGGCAAGCCCAGAGACACAAATAGTTCATCTTAATCTTATCATCAACATCAATGCTATTCCTGTATAAGAAATGTCTTAGCGTTATTAGTAACTCACTAAAATATTTTTGCTCGAGTCCACTTCAGGATGACCATTTTTTTGGAAAAATCTCTGTGTAAATGAAAGAGAGGAAAGCTAATGAAAGAAAATGGAGTTAAAAATGATGAGTCGGCACACCCTGATGGCTCAGGCATTAAGTCTGTGGCAGCACAGTCCTTGTAAACCCAAGGATATGACAGCTTCCTTCCTGCCTGTCTGCCTACTCACCTTCATTTCTGCTGGCTTCTTTTCTCTAAGACAAAAAGTTCCAAAAAAAAAGAAAAGAAAAGAAAATGATGAGTCATCTTGGTCTTCACCATTCCCCCAGGGCCCCCGACCTCTTCCCCCAAAGTGGGAATCTATAATCTTTTCACTAGTCTATGGCTAATCTTTTTATAACTAATTTAATCCACTTGAAGGGACTGAAAGTAGGCCATACCCTCAGGGTAGAATTGAGCCAAACCACCCCCCTCACCCCCAAGAGGAGCTATCTCTGTCCTTCTAAAGAATATAGTCAGCTGGATTTGGGCCAACTGTTCTCAGCCAAGAGCCCTTTACAAAACTTTGTTCTCTCTGGGTACTCATATTTATGGGAAGGTCACTCCATATCACATCTAACAGGTCAAAAATTCATGCACAAGCCATGCTAAATATTCTCAGAATGAGATTGAATTAAATTGTAAGGTCCATTTAATTACATTCCCGTGCTAGTCTCAATGTTGTAGATTTCTTTTGCTAAAATGGGCTTGCTCTCCTGGTCCCTCCAGGCCCCCACTATCTTTGTCAGCCCTCAAAATATCTCTTGTACGGTCCCTACAGTGAATGAAGCATCCTTTCCAAGCCCCTCATAGGTAACAAATGTTCATTCATCCTAGGATTTTAAACCTTTGTTGTTTTCAAACCCAATTTACCTGCACACCTCCACCATCAAGTAGATCCATTCTCTTTCTGGGCCAAAATTTCTCTTTCGAGAATAGGATTGGGAGATTCCAGGAGCTCTGTCCAGTACCAGCAGGACCACGAAGTTAGAATGAGAGATACCCCACGGAGGCAGACTATAGACATTTATAATCCAATTATGTCAAAGCCCAGGATTCCAAGTCCGACCTCCATGCCCCATCCCCTCTCACAAAAGATTGACAAACGTGTTACAGTGCATATTCCCTGGATGACTAATTGCCTTTATATTTTATTTATTTAATAATTCAGCCTTTAAAAGATTTGTATTTTTTATTTAATAAAACTCATCCATCTTTTTTCCTTCCTAATTTTTACCTTTACTTGTATACCTAAAAAAAGTAGTTCCTAGTCATTCGGCACCCACCTTAGATATTTATTTGCTTATTCCTTCTAATTTTAAGCTCAACTCTGTAATCAATCTGAATTTTTGTGTGTGTGCATATAGGGTATTCTATAGAGTGAACCTCTTTCATCCTTTCTGAAATTTTGAAATATATTGTTAAAAAAGAAAAAAACACAAAACATTATGATTTGATGCTCCCTATTCATGATTTATAAAAGGAGTATCTATCATTTGTTCTTTACTTATGTGGTGATTTACAGCAAGTGGGATGATTTTAGTTTTTAGAACATTTTTGCAACATTAGAATTGCCTCTTTGTTTTGTTTTCTTAGCAGCATTTTAAGGCATATTCCATTTGTTGAAAGCTAAAGGTCATTGAATTGTTTTTTTGAAAATGGATCTGAACAGCTTATTGTTTCCCCTGCTATTCATTCACTTATTATTTCAATACACATTCAGTCTGAAAACTGTAAAACTTGGACATTGCCATGTGTGGGTGACAGGGTCAATGGGGTTTCCTTTGATCAGTTGCAGGGTATACTCTGGAACACTCATTTTGGGAAACAGTTTGGCATTCCCTTGCCACTTTGAACATTTCTGTTCCCTATGAATCAGTCATTCCTTCCCTGGTTATCTTCCCAAGGGAAAATTTAACTCACATGTATTTGTACAAGAATTTCATGGAAGCTCTCTTTTTTCATAGCAAAATACCAAAACAACCCAAATGCCCATGATGGGAGAATGAAGAAATATATTATGGTTCTCCAGAGAGTGGAATATTGTACAGCAGGGAAAATAAATAAAATACATTTATCTGAAACATAATGAACTCTTTTGCTGTTCTTGGTCAAAAAAGCAAATCTGAAAGGATGGCGTATTGATACACATTTATCACCTGAAAAGAGACAACCTTAAAACACAAAATTCATAATAGTGCTTACCTTTGGATGAGATGAGATTTGAGTTATTGGTGATATGATTCCAGTGTGGGTTCATGGGTATTCATTCTTTTACTGAACATAAACCAACAAGGAAGGATAATTAAATTTAAGAGGCGCTGTGCACAGAACAGTGATAACAGGTTCCTGACGTCAGGACTGTGGTTAATCCATCTCTTGTGTCCCTTTGGACAGCAATCTATCTTGAAACATTCAGAGAGAAAAATAAAATCCCTTTCCAAGAAACAGAAGTTAGGTTATCCCCCTAAACTAGTTTTACATCTTAGTGTATGCTTATAATAAAACTCAATTTCTGCTTATAGTTTCACAAGTCAGCTCTGGTTTTCTCACATTGAGATCAGAGAGAGACTTGGTCTTTCAACTTCGGGTGACCTAGAGCCAGAACGTGTGCTGCCAGTGACTTCATCTCCTCCAGGGTCTTCTAACTTCATTCCACCCCATGAAAGGAGGACTCGAAAGCGGGAATGTTCACAATAGATGAAGCCTCATAAAAGTGTGAGGAAATGTTAAATACGGACCGACACATGCCACGCTTGCTTCGCCTGGGAACCCAAGGACTCTTGGCAAACATTTAGGAGGAGCAGGATAGGAATGTTACTGCACACCACACAGGGAAGTCTCTTTTCTCTCAAGCGAATGTGACCTAATCAGTCATTTTCCCAGATATGAAATAATAGGACCGCCCCTGTGTGTCAGGCACCGTGCTGGGCTCTGGATAATGAGCAGTGAACAAATCCAAGTCCCTTTCTACCGGGGTTGACCATTAGTAAGGGAGGCATGTAATTGTGGAGGCTCTAACCCTTGCTGTGTGACCTTGGCAAAGTAACTAGACTTCTCTGGTTCTTGTTTCCTCCAGGGTGGATCAGCCTGTGTGACTGCACTCAGAAGGGCCTTGGGCTTGTAAGTTTAATGCAGCTGTGGTCGTGGTGATGTTCCTCATCATTTTCATTTTGCATTGGACTCTGCAAATGATGTAGCTGGTTTTGGTTTCTTCATATGTGAAACAGTTAAAATAGTACCTTCTTAGAAACAGAAGGTAAGGGTGGCGGGGGGATGAGAGACGATGATTAATGGGTGTAAAGTTTCAGTTTTGCAAGCTGAAGTATCCTAAGGATCTGTTGCACAATACAAACATACCTAACACGACTGACTGTCTATTTAGAAAGTGGTTGAGGTGTGCTCTGACAGAGTAGTGGGTGGGTCCACCGCCTCTGGCCAAGCGCAGTCCACATACATTTCAAGGACCTGCGCTTGTGTTTGGGGGCTGGCAGGGCCAACCAAGATACACAACTAAAATAAAAATGGAATGAACATAGCGGGAACCTATACATATGAGTTTATTTTAACCTGTAAAATACAAATGTTTCTTCCTGCTCTCTCTCTCTCTTCCTGCCTGCCTACTCGCCTTCATTCCTGTCTGCACCTTTCCTTAAAAAAAAAAAAAAAAAGGTTGAGGCGGTACATTTTATATTGTTGACAAAATTATAGAATGCCTGCTCCAGAAGCACCATAGAAGTGTTGTGGGGGAAATAAACTCAAGTGGCAAATAGATGCTTCTTCCAATTGGATAAAAATAATGATGAAACAGCAATGACTGGAAGCATTGATTATGCCTGTCTTTTCACCACGCCCTGTGCCAAGCACTTTGAATGCAATCCTTTTAAAATCCACTCAAGAGCCCAAGGAATAGGCCCCAATATTATTCCCATTTCATAAATGAGCCACCAAGGTTCAAGAGGTGAGGTCAAGTGCTTGAAGTCACACAGGAGCCAGGATGTAAAACAGGGTGTGTCTGCCAGGGAAGATCAGTTTCTTGACCACCGCCTATTTCGTGGTTCAGGCACCCCTTGGAGGGGCTGGAGGGGAGGGGAGGGGCTCCCTCTGGGTGGCCGGAGCGAAGTCGGCCCGCTGCCAACGCCGGCTTTGCTCCCTCTGCCTCCGCTTATCCTGTTATCTCAGGTCTTGTGTTTTCATCTAGGCTGCTCCTTGATTCAGTTTCCAGAGGGCCCGGACCTCAGCGCGGTACCCATGTCTTCACCAAGGCATCTGGCAGGTGCCAGATTTATTTGCGGAGGCCAGACGTGTCTCTTGATAGGTGGTCCTGTCTGGCTTCTCCAGCAGTAGCAGCGAGCGTGGTGCATTAAAACAGGGCGGTGGTGTTGAATCTCTCCTCTTCCTCCAGAACATCCTTCCGAGAAATGCAAACAGACGAGGCCAGGCTTTGAACGCGCCCTTCCCCCGCTCCGGATCCGGGATCTGCGGACTCCACCCACTTGGCACTGAGCGCGCTACTTGCTGAAGGCCCATTTTCTCCTGTATTCTTCCCCAGGCTTTACCCGCGAAGGTCTGAGTCTTCTCCCTATTTTTCACAGGAGGAAAACTGAGGATCAGAGAAGGAAGCACAAGGTCCCCACATCCAGAGGTGAGTCCAAGGTCACCGCTTGTAACGATCGAGTCAGGATTCAAGCCCCATTTATGAGGTTACCCTCCCTGTCAGGTGTTCTGTTGGTGCCTGTCACACCTGTGCCCATCTCGTGAAACTTTTCTTTTTTCTTTTTTTTTTAAGGAAAGGTGCAGGCAGGGTTGTGGGACCCTGTGCCACATGGCACTTTCCTTCTGTCCACCTGGGCCCAGGAAGCTTCCTGCCGAGAAGAGGTCTTGTCCAGCCCAGCAGGCAGCCACCTGACCCTGGGTATGCTGTGGGCAGGCACTGGGGGTCAGTGGCTTCCTAGTGGGGTCACTAGGAGGTGAGCAAGCAAGCAGGCAGGCAGGCAGAGAGAGGAGGAAGAGGCATTTTATTTCATTTAGCTGTTCGTCTTCGCCATTCCCGGCTCCGTCCCAGGATCTGAACCCAGATCCTTTGGGATGTATGTGGACTCTGCTCGGTCAGAGGCTGCAGACCTAACTGCTGCTCCACTAGATCATGCCACGTAAGAAACTTAAAAACAAAACAAAAAAACAGAAGAGGGAGGAAAAACAATAAAATAATGAATAAACCCCTTCTACTGATGCAAGTGCGGTTCGCTCAGGTCCTTTGAGTGTAGACGAGAAAGAATTTTCTGAATCATCAAGCCCGGCAGCACACACAGAGTTTATTAAAGGGGAAGACACGGAGAAGGATGGGAAGAGGCTCTGAGGGTAGCAAAGCTGCAGTTTTTTTGTGCTGAGGCGCGGCCTCCTACAGGCTGGAGAAGCTACTGTGTGGGGGGTAGATGTGCCTTCTGTAATTGTTTTTCTTTGCCCTTTGGTTAGTTATTACTATGTTCCTTCCTTGCCTTTCCACTCTAAGGGCTAAGGCTGGGGCCTGCTCCTTCTGAAGTGGAGTTGATCTAAACATTTTGCTTAATTGCCACATTGCTTCTTTCATTCCCAAGGTGGGGGGTGTCATTCCTTCCCAAGAAGGAGTTAACACGTGTAAATATTTTGTTTAACTGCTACATCTCTTCTTTTCATCCCCACAGGAGGGGGTACTTGTGCACTAAAGAGTTAACTAAGTGTGCTATTGCTTGTCCTGCTCCCCTCTACTTTTTCCCCCTGTGCTGTTTATTCTTTGCTTGTTTCCTTATTCCATGTGTTGTCTCTCATCACTATCATTCTAATCTCACTCTCCAGTCCCTCCTCTCTTGTAATCTCAGTTCTGCTGTCAAGGTCCAAAGGTCTATTCTAATTTTATCCTATTAGTTTATTTGCATTGTTTCTCTGTATTCCCAGTATAGGTGAAATCATCCAATATTTATCTTTCTCCTGCAGACATTTCACTCAGCAAAATACCCTGAAGTTCTTTCCATGTTGTCTTAAATGGCAAGCTTTCACTTTTTTTAATGATTGAGGAGTCTTCCACCTATGTATACACTACATCTTCCTTATCAATGTATCCATCAGGTATAAAACTTGCCTTGGGTTTACTGGTTTTGCTCTTGGAGAACATTGGATAAGAGAGGTGAGGAAATAGGAGAAAAGCATTCATTTATCTTATAGATACTTAATAGTGCCAGCCTACCCCTGGCATGACCCTGGGAACTTGGGAATTAGCAGTGAACATGGTAGGATTTTGCTACCCTCTAGTTTCTGTTCTTGGGTAGGAGAGACACAATAGGCACCTAGATGAGCAAAGATAAGACACTAGACACTGAAGAGAGTGGAGAGTGAAGACAGTGGCAGGTGAGGGTGGCTTAACGTTGGGCGGTCAGGAAAGGCCTCTGTGAGGAGGTGACGTTGGAGTTGGCATTGAATGACCAGAAAGAATTAACTACATGAGATTCTATGGGAAGGAATTTCTACAAGACAAGATAGTCAATAGTTCCGTGTGACTGAAGTCTGGATAATGAGGGAGTGACAGAGATTAGACCAAAGACCTGAAGAGGTCAGACCCAGCAGGAGCAGGAAAACCATTTTTCAAACATTTTTTTTTTTTTTTTTTTTAGGGTCAGATTTGCGCTATTTATTTTTCATTTAAAAGAATTTTATTATTTCACATTGCTGTATGCTTTTTAGGATATCGAGTCTGCACTTCAGTCTGGGTGCCAGTCACGCCCCACCCCACCCCACCCCACCAGAGTCCCAGTGCCTTCAATCAGTTCCTAGTCCACATCTCCCATCCTTGTCCCTCCCCACATGCCCTTGTGCCCTTTTGTGTCCTGTGAACTTGTTGAGATTTATCTGTTCGTTGGTTTTGTTTCTTTCTATTTCACATATAAGTGAAAAGACCCTGGACTTCTCTTTTTCCTTCTGACTTAGGTGCACTTAATATGATGTCCTACAGCTCCATCCACGTTGTTGCAAAGGGGTCGAGTTATTTTTGACAGCTGCATAGAATTCCATGAAGGACCTAGACCTAGACCGCAGCTTCTTTCTCCAGACATCTGTGGGTGACCATTTTGTTTCCATGTCTTGCTGTTGTGAATTCAGCACATTTCGATTTGAGAGAGGAATGTTCTGGAGGGTCTGAGAACTCAGAGCACCTATGTTGACGCATATGGCTGGTCCTGTGGGATCCTAAGACCTTCAAGTTAGAGCTGAACTCTGCTTCACTTCAGGAGCATCCTGGGAGGTTCTCAGAGCTTGATGGGGCCCAGGATAGCAGGGGGTTGCCAGGTGTGGCTTATTTACAAGGCAGAACTGGATGACACACCGTGGCTCATAGCAGCTTTCCCAGTGGTCACATGACCCAGGTTAGGGCTTCAGACAGGGGGGAAGGATGACTCCTGGACCAGCTGTTTCTTCCTGCAAACCTCTGGAGCCTGTTCCACTTGTCAGGCAGGCTGGTGACAGAGGTTTTCCAGGAGTGGGTCAAAGGTCATCTTGATGATCTAGACCCAGGATGTTGTCGGGACACACCCACTCCAGTGAGGCCGGAAGAGGGAGATGAGAGGATGAGGCGGGCTCATGTTTCAGCATGGACTCTGTGCCAAGGCCTGAAGCTCTTGGAACACTGGGACTGGACAGTCTGGTTCAGCAGGTCGTGGTGGGGTCCGTGGCCAAGATTAAGGACCACTGCATTCTAGGCTGAGTGCGGCGAGCACGCAGCTGCAGGCGTCACATAATGCACGTTCAATCCCAGCTCTGCCATGCAGGACAGGAGGTACATGGAGCAAGTCTCGTGAGCAACTGCTGCCCCGGCTCCCTCACTGGCAAGTGGAGCTGATGACAATAGTGCTGTGTTCCGTGGACTGAGGCAGCCCCCGCAGGGTAAGTGCCCTGGAAATACTGGCCATCCGTCCTTGCGTTATTTCACGGAACCATCATTATTGTTCAGATTTACAAAGGACCACGGAGGTTGGGTGACCATTCCAAGACAGTACTACAAATATTTTATTCGCCAAAGCAAAAACCAAATACAGACACAACAAAACAACCACATTCCATTTGAGCATTGCTTGTGATATGAGGCCACTGTGTCCATATTGCCCATGACTCTGAAGACAGGAGGAGAGAATACCTTTCTTTTTTATTCTTAAAGGAAAAGTGCAGGAAGGAAGAGAGAGGAGGAGTAAACACTTTAAAATTTTATTTAGTTGTTCATCATGGTTGTTTTCCGCCCCAGGTCTTGAACTGGGGACCTTGGGATGTACCTGGGCTGTGCCTGGTTTAAACAGCTAGACAAAAGGGCACACCAATACCTTTCTTTTTTCACATTTAATTTTTGTAGTAATTTTATTATTATTTCTTTTCTTTTCAAAGCCATACTCATTTTAAGATCTTGAACTCACTGCTCTGTGTATGGGTGTTACACCGCACACCGGCCACCACCTGTTCCCTCTCCCCTCCCCTCCCCGCCACCCTCCTGGCAGCCATCATCTTGTGTCCTGTGAATTTTTGCTGGGGTTTATCTGTTTATTTATTTCATGTCATGATAATCCACATATAAATAAAACCATCGTGTATTTCTCTGTTTGTTTCTGACTTAATTCACTTAACGTGGTCCCCTCCAGTTTCATCCAGATTGTTGCAAAGGAGACAGTTTTTTTTAAATAACTGCATGAAATCCCATCGAATATATAGACCACAGCTTCTTTATCCAGTTATCCGTGAATGAGCATTTAGGGTGTCTTCATGCCTTGGCTATTGTGATTTATGCCCCTATGAACATAGGGGCGCAGATATTTTTTTCTGATTAGAGTTTTGTATTCTCTGGGTATATGCCCAGGGCTGGGATTGCTGGATCAAAGGGTAGCTTCATCTTTATTGTTTTGAGGAATGTGCATACCTTTTTCCAGAGAGGTCGAGTTAATTTGCATTCCCACCAACTGTGAAAGAGGGATCTTCTTCTCCACACCTCCCATAATACCTTTTTGGGTTGTCCCCAGGGCAGAATGAGGCAGTTAAAAAGAGTAAGGCAAAGTGCTGTCTATGAACCTTCAGCTCTTGCGCTGAATGAAAACCGAACAGAAGACTTGGGAGGAGGGAAGGATTGATTTATTTACTTAGATTCACTAGGTTTACCAAGTCTCAAATCCTCACTTTCCTTAAGTGAAAGCAAGCAAGGGCTTTTAAGGGGAGTCTGAGCTTGGGGAATGTCCTCCCCACGTGACCATCTGGTCATCTCCAGCTTCATGATCAGCAGCATAACTCAGGACTCAGATTAAAGGGAATGCTGGCGCATGTGAGGGTCGCCGGCTAGTCCTTGGTTTCTCCAGATTTGAGACGCCCATGTCCCAGCATCCCGGGTCAATCTGACCTACAAGTGGGCAAGGGGAAGCAGAAAAGTAGAACATGAACCCATAACAAGAGGGAACAGTGGACAAAACAAAGCTGCTAATCATGCTTTTGACTCAATGGGTTGCAAAAACTGTGGAAAAAACTTCTGTTTATTTTCTTAGGCATAGCATTTTATTAACTAGGTTTCACGCCCCACGGATCAATTCTGTGCAGATAACAAAGATAAACTGGACAAAATGCAGAACACTGACAACCTGAAGACACGGTGGATGACCCTAAACAGACAAGTGCTAGAGGGGTGCTGTCACTTGAAGAAAGGGACAGTGCCTGGTGAGTGTCCCTTTTTTGAAGGGAGGGCATCTGTGCCAAGGGATGGTGAACACAACTCAGCTGAATTCTTGGTTTTCCTGGCTGGAAGAGACAGGAGACATGGTCACACACAGCCTTGGAGAGGTTAGGAGAGGTTCAGAGAAGGGGGCGGTCCAGATTCTGTGCATGAATTTTGCCCAGCTCCTGAGCAGAACACGTGTGCAGGGCAAGCTAGCTGAGGTTAAACAAATGGAACTGAGGTTTCAGCGGCCGTCCACCCCGTGAGAGGCAGTCTGCAGTTTCAGCTCAGTCAAGTGACCTGCCTGCTTTTTAAAAAAAGGAACCAGAAAGACTGCTATCTACAGATATGGAAGAAGATTAAAAATATAAAATTAAGGCACGTCCCCTGCCTCTTGCCCAGTGCAGCCCACACACATCCCAAGGACTAGGGTTTGCCTCCCAAGCTGGGGGTGTGTGGGAGGAACAGCCAAGAAGTACAATAAAAATAAATGGCGTGCCCTGGTGGCCTAGAGGTTTGCATGCTACGTGCAGTTTGCATGCATCCTAAGGGCCCTGGTTTGAGACCCAGGGAGGGAGAGCAGCTAAGATAAACAGCTAACCTCTCTCTGCCTGCCTGCCTGCACCTTTCCTTTAAAAGAAAGAAAACATACTGTCTCATATACTTATTTGTATTTGTATAAATGTGTACATACACATACATATGTAATTAACTGCAAAACACAGTAAAACCAGTACATGCATGCTTCACAAATTACATGTACATATGGAATATACAAAGTCATACATGACTATATACAAGTAAAGCATGCATGTATATATCCAAGATATTTCTGAAACTGTAAGGATACATGAGTTGTTAACTAGATGGGTCGTTGAATAACATGAAATCAACTTTTTTGTCCTCTTTTTTTTTTTAAGTCAGATTCATTGACGTGTACTTTTTAAACAGTTTTCTGAGTTTTGGCAAACACACACAATCCGACACTACCAGCGTCCAAACCTGGGGAACTTCCAGCATCCTCCAAAATTCCCAGGTGCTCCTTTGCAGCCGATCCCACTCTCTGCCCATGGCTCCTGACAATTGTCAGCCTGTTTTCTCTTCCTGCAATTTTGTCCTTTCCAGACCACCATGTACGTGGAGTCATACAGTGTGCTGACTCTGAGGCTGGCTGCTTTCACTTACCACATTGCCTTTGAATTCAACCCTGTTTTTCTATCTGTCGTTTATCCCTTTTGTTGCTTTCATTGTATGGAGGTGCAATGGTTGGTTCATTTACCAGTTAAATATATGGGGTCTTATTCTGGCAGTCATGAGTAATGCTGCTATAAAATTCATGTATGGGTTCTGTATGAACATAAGTTTATATTTCTTCTAGGAATAGGGTCTACTAACAGATATGTAGGGATATCTTCATTTTGGTGTTAATATAAATTTCTCTAATAGTTAATAATGTTGAGTATCTCTCCATTCACTTATTTACCACCATCTATCATCTTTTCTTTATAGCAGCACTGATGCGTAATTTAGACACTACAAAACTGTCATTTTAACAAACACTTCAGTGGTTTTTTAACTGTATTCATAGTTGTACAATGGTCATCCCTAATTTCAGCATATTTTATCATTCTCCCCAAAAGAAATCTTTACTCATTAGCAGTCACTCCCCACTCACGATCACTGACCTCTCTTCCCCTTACCCCATCCCCACCCCAACCAATAATCTACTCTATCGCCATGGATTTGCTGTTTTGGATATTCCATAGAGACAACATCATGATCTTTGGTGTTTGACAATTTTTCACTGAATATAATGTTTTCAAGATCCATCTATATTCTCAAGGTTCATCCAGGTTGGAGCAGGTATTGGCATTTTATGCTGAATTATAGCTTAGCTTTTACATGACTAAATACTATTCCATTGTATAGAGTGTGTTTATCAGTTGATGAACATTGGTATTATTCCCATTTTTTGGCTGCTATGAATAATTCTGCTATCAATGTTCATGTACAGTGTCTTTATGAAGTGTCTTCCAATTCTTATGAGTACATATCTAGGAGCAGAATTACAAGGAATATGGTAATGTCTATTTTTAGCTTCTTGAGGAATGTCTATTTTTGACTTCACCAAACTATTTTTCACACCAATGATGCCATTTCACATTCCCACCAACAATGTATGAGGGTTCCTGTTTCTCCACGTCCTCACCAGTACTTGTTATTGTCCATCTTTTTTATTACAGCCAACTAGACTGCATACAGGGGTATGTTATTGTTCTTTTGATTTACTCTTCTTAAAGACTAATGGCACTGAGCATATTTTTATGGCATACTGGCCATTTGTAGATCTTCTTTTTAGATAAATAGGTGTACAAATCCTTTGAACATTTTAAAATTGAGTAAGTTGTCTTTTTGTTACTGAATTATAAGAACGCTGTAGTCTGGATACAAGCCCTTATCAGACATGTGTTTTTCAATAATTTTCTCCCACTCTGTGTCCTTGATGTCCTTTGAAGTACAAAGTTTTCATTTGGGTGAAAGAAATGTATTTTTTCTTTGTGTCGTATCTAAGAAACCACTGTGTGATTGCTAGTCACATGAGATTTATGTTTATTTTTAAGAGTTTTATAGTGTTGGCTTTTGTAAACAGATCTATGGTTCATTTTCAGTTAGTTTTGCACATGGAGTAAGGTAGGGGTTCAGCTTCATTCTTTGAATTTTTTTATAGAGGGGTAGGAGCGTTTCTCCCCACCCTCCCTCACCCCCACAAGAGGAAGGAAGACAGCAAGTCTAAGTCCTTAACTTTGTTCTTTTTCAAGATTTTTTTGATATTCAGGGACCCTTGCATTTGGAGATGAATTTCAGGATTAGTTTATCACTTTCTGCAAAACATCCAGCTGGACTTACAAATGATTTCATGGAATTTGTTCATTAACTTGGGAATTGTTGCCATCTGAGCAGCGTTAAGTCTTCTGACCCGAGAATCTCGAATTCTTTCTATGTATTTCGTTCTTTTATTAGTTTCAACAATGTTTTGTATTATCACTGTACAAGTCTTTGTCTTCTATTATTACATTTAGCCCTAAATGTTTCTATTCTTTTTGATGCTGTTATAAATGTAGTTGTTTTCTTTTTTCAAGGAAAGGTGCAGGAGGGAATGAAGGTGAGTAGGCAGGTAAGCTGGAAGAGACGGGAAGAAGAACTTCTGTTTAATTTAGTCGTTTTTCTTGGTCTAACCCTGCCCTCTGCCCCTACCTCCTTCTTCGCTCCTCCCCCACTCCTACCCTCCCATACCCTCCCTGCCCCAATGCAGTCTTGAACCCAGGACCTTGGGGAACCCATGTGGACTGCACCCAGGGTGCACTCGCCTGCTAGGCCACCAGGGTGCACCTGGAATTATTTTTGGATTGTTCATTGATGATCTATGATCATCTTTGTCCATTTTTAAACTTGACAGTTCCTTTTCTTATTGAGTTTCACAGTTCTTTGTATTTTCTTATATGTAGAATATTTTGCGAATATCCTCTCCTAGTTTGTAGCTTGTCTTTTTGTTTCCCCTTTTCATTCACTGCTTGGTCAATATGTTTATTGTTGTCTTTATCTGAAAAATCTTCACAGAAAATTATCGTTCAGTGTATTCACTGTCAGCAGCCCATTCCTGAGCTCTGAGGAAGCCTGCTTCCCTGTGAGCCACCCGAACTTTCTCTTGGACAAGAGACATTTTAGGATGGTTCTACTTCTTTTAAACTTCTTCCTTAGGCTTCGTCTCATAGACTAGAGTCTCTGGCATAGAAGCATGAATTTGCCTCTCCTCCACCACCTGAAATGACATTGTTCTTCGTGTGTTGAGAGAATTGTTTCTTGTAAGAATCTTTATCTTCTTCCTTTAGGTGAAACATGTAATCTGCAGTGTTCTGATCCATGATAGAAGGTCTCATGTACTTCTGCCTGCTTTCCTTCCTGCCTTCCTTCCTCTCCCCTTCCTTCCTGCCTTCCTCTCCCCTTCCTTCCTTCCTTCCTCTCCCCTTCCTTCCTGCCTTCC